>CM042162.1:1378352-1393352 GCA_023376005.1 Doryteuthis pealeii
TAATATGGATTTAATACCTCGTTACTATTAGCTTCATGCTTACTGCAATCATCAGACGAGACCTGTCAAAATGTTAAGGTTTTGATATTAAAAAACGATGGTTTGTTTAGTGTTTATATAAACGTGAAGCGTGTTCACGCGATGGAATGTTATAACGCTAAAGTAGTATTTAAAAAACAAATAGATAAACATGCTTTGGTCTTAATGCACGCAGTGTCCAAATGATTCTTTTCGATAAAAAGAGGGCGAAAATTAAGGGATTAATTAGGATCAGGTGGTAAATGGCACAAATGAAGCATACGCAAAAAAACAATATATATATATATATATATATATATATATATATTATATATGTGAATAAAGAAGGCCTTAAATACCATGGGCATCGTGATTAGGGACCATTTCCACTCGTGGGTATCTGGGGCCCACCGAGCTTTGTCAGACCACGTTTTATTTTATTCTGACTCTGTTTATAAAAATTAAACATTGAGCTCTCATACGGAACCTGAACTCTACAACAAACTACAGTTAGAGAATAGGACCAGCCTAGAATCACCCTTGTACCAAGAAACTTGGTACCCCAACAAAGAAAGTATAATATATATATATATATATATATATATATATATATATATATATATTGTTTTTTCGCGTATGCTTCATTTTTTTTCTCCAGACCGTCTGATATACCTGGAAAAAGGGTGAAAGTTCAACCGAAATATCGGAATAGATTAAACCAGGAACAGAGCAACGGTTGAATATATAAAAATTCTGATGTTTGTTCTGTTTTTCTTGTTTTTTTTTTGGTTTTTGTTTGTTTTTTCCAATGCTACAAAAGACCAAACAAACAACGTTCACAAGAACATAACATACATAATTATATATATACATATATATATATATATATATATATATATCGTCGGGGGGGGGGGCGTCGTCGGGGCGGCCTAATGTCGGTATCAGTCAATTAGCGAGGGAGTCTATCCCCTTTTCACTAGCGCTAGACCAAGGAGATTGTTTGTGCATCTGAGGTGGAGCACCACACCTAACATCAGCTCCTTACTTTACCGCACAGATCCCTGTGCTACTCATAACGCTGAGTTGGCGAGGACCGGTATCGAACTAGGAACCTTGTTGTTTCTAACCGGACGGTCTATCGACTGAGCCTGTTTTTTCGCGTATGCTTCACGTATTTTATGTCCGATAAAAGTGAATGAATTTCCGGATGCGATAACACACGTCAAGCACCAATTGCGTGGGAAGGCCTCTTTCTCATTCGTCATCGTCGTCGTCATCATCGTAACAATTATTTAGGAATTTGGAGATGGCCATTGGCGAGATGATCGGTGTGAAAGACCGATGCTGTTGACGTCATCAAAGTTTGAGAAAAGTGATAAAATGGCCGAAAGCTGTGAGTGAGGATTTGGATGATATGATTATTTTAATGCGACCAAAAATCCAATGTTCACCGAGCAGACGAGGCTAAGATGGCGGATTTAGAATCGAAATCGATAATCAATGGAACGCCAGCGAAGAGGGCAATCAAGGTAATGCAATCGAGAAATGTGAGTGAGTTCAGTCCTTATTCGATTGTTTAACTCCCTTTTGCGCCTTTTAGCCGCAATCTGTTTTTCAAACACTCAAACAAATCGGCCATAACCTACGAATATTCAATGTACGAATATCTGACTTGTGATTGTGTTGTAAGGGGAGATATATTCCCCTATAAGAAAGTTGGACTCGTCCAATGAAACCAATAAGTGATCCAGATTACACAGTCAAATAGTCGAGTTCGAGTAGTTGCTAGTTGTGTTACATAATCACTTATGCACTTATGGAGAAACAAGGACGAACTCATTAGTGACGTTCTTCTGTGGAAGCCATCACATGGGCACACCAGAGTAGGCCGTCCAGCAAAGACATACATAGACCAACTCTGCCAATAGATATCATTGTTACATAATCTATGCATAGATTATTGTCAACCCCCTGTATTTCTGAAGGGATGGCCCCTTTTCATATCACGGGCGGGACTTTCCATGGAATATTACAGAAAGCCCGCGAAATACGTGAAGTCACGTGGGACCTGGTTGGCTCTCAGTTTTCAGCTTGGACATCAGGCAGATAAGATGTTTCTGCCTTAGCTGGGGCTCACTGCACACGCGGCGTTGTGTCTAGTTAGAGAAATATGTTTAGTTAAGTAAATAAAGGTTTAAATAAATAATATGGTTTTGTGGTCGATGAATGTCTTGGCAACAAGACTGACCTAGAAGAAGAAATGACTCAAGCACGACCAACCAGCAAGAACAGAGAAATAGAAGACCAGACACGAAGTCCCCAATACTAGGTCCAGACGCTGGAAGAAGAAAGTAAGATACCAAAGATGAGCAGAAGAATAATAGAAGTAAAGAAAGGGTATACAACAGTTGCTATAGAGAATTAATTACTGTTGTGGAAACACTGCGTGTTGGACTCTATTTTTATTATAACTTTTTTGGAAAAAATTCGACGGATCATAGAAGGAGTTCAGACAAAAAATCTAGAGGCAACGTTGCTATTCGTAGATTTCTCCAAGACATTTGATTCAGTACACAAAGGGAAAATGAAATAAATACTACTAGCATACAGGCACCCCAAAGAAACAGTTGCCGCTATAATGATGCTCAACAAAGACACTAAAGCAATGGTACGCTCACCTGATGGCGACACAGAATTCTTGGACATCTCCGCTGGAGTCCTACAAGGAGATACATTAGCACCATATACTGTATATTTATAATATGCCTAGACTACGTACTCCGAAGATCATTAGATACCATAAAAGAAAAAGGCCTCACACTAAAAAAAAAAGGCAAGAAGCAGGCGATATCCCGCACAGACTATCACAGATGCAGACTACGTTGATGACCTAGCACTTCTTGCATATACACCGGAACAGGCCGAGTCATTACTAGATAGCCTGGAGAAGGCAGTAAAGAACATCGGTCTCTATGTGAATTCCGATAGAACTGAGTTCATATGTTTTCAAAAAGAAAGGAAACATCTCCACACTCGACGACAAGCCTCTAAAGCCAGTAGAACAATTCCCATACTTAGGTAGTAATATCTCATCCACAGAAAGCGATGTTAAAGCACGAATAGGGAAGGCATGGTCGGCTATAAACAGATTAGCGTTCTCCTATGGAAGCCAATACATGGACATGCCAATGTGGGCCACCCACTAAGGACCTACATTGACCAGCTCTGCGATGATACAGGATGCTGCGCAGAGGACCTCTCTGGGACGATGAATGATAGGGAGGGCTGGCGAGAGATTTTCATGGATATCCGTGCTGCATGCGCGACATGATGATGATGATGATGATGATGATGATGCACTCTGTCAGTTAATAACAGACTGACTGACCCTTTTCAAAAAAGGCCTTACCAACTTATTATTGGCTTCAGAGTTATGAGCAACGCTGATGTCTTAATTTAGGCAAAAAACAGCAGCTAGTGCCCTCGAGCAAGGTCAGTGTACAGTTGACCTTAAGCGGAGAAAAAAAGTGTCACAGTTCATACAGAAAGTGTCCGTGGAATTTAGCCAGTTTCCAAATGATCGAAATCAAATAGGTGATGCTGCTAGCACCAGTCCAATGATCTATCATCTCAGCTTCCGTGATGCTCGTCAGTCTAAATGTACTTATATAATTTTGTAAACCATTTCCGGGCTGCGTTCTTTCTGCACAGGAAACCAAAATAGAAATATTCTTCACTTCATTTGCAGGTTACTATGGCAACGGAAGATAATTTGGTTCTTTCTTCCCCCCCATCACCTCTCTCTCTCTCTCTCTCTCTCTCTCTCTCTCTCTCTCTCTCTCTCTCTTTATATATATATATATATATATATATATATATATATACGCACACACACGCACATACATATGCACATGAACGCACTCCGGACTCCCACAATATATATATGAGGGGAAGAGGTAGGTGGTTAGATTATTTGGATCTTTCTTTCCCCCATCCATCCTCTCTCTCTCTCTCTCTCTCTCTCTCTCTCTCTCTCTCTCTCTCTCTCTCTCTCGCTCGTTCGCTCTCTCTCTATCTCTCTATCTCTCTTTTTCTCTTCTCTCTTTCTCTGTCTGTCTCTCTCTTTGGATCTTTCTTTCCTCATCCCCCCTCTCCCTCTTTCTCTCTCTCACTCTCTCTCTCACACACACACACACACACACACTCTCTCTCTCTCTCTCTCTCTCTCTCTCTCTCCTCTTTATATATATATATATATTATATATATATATATATAGAGAGAGAGAGAGAGAGAGAGAGAGAAAGATACGTACACACATATGTATATACACATGCACGCTCTTCCCCATTACCACCAAGCCATATTATATATATATATATATATATATATATATTTGTGTGTGTGTGTGTGTGTGTGTGTGTGGGTACGTAGGTAGGTAAGTAGGTAGGTAGGTAGGTATGCAGCTCGAAAAAGAGAACAAGATGGTTGCAGGTGGAGTATGGAATGAAAGATTTTCTTTGGATCATCTTTCGTTTTATGCTTCACCTGCAACCAACTTGCCTACTTTACTGTTTACACCTGCATATTTAACTACATATATATATATATATATATATATATATATATATATATATATATGGGGGCGTATACAGGGTGTTGTAAAAAAAGTATACACGCCAAAAATGTCGGCCTATTTTATAAGCGCATAACCGACAATATTAATACTCGTGTTCCTTAATTGTACGACCGTTATCATCTTGGAACACCCTCTGGTTAAAAATAACACCGTCCAAATCGTCCAAGATGAAATGCAAAAACCTAAATCCTAATAATCTGGTGTTGCTTATCCGTCGAATTCTTATTTCTTATTAGTGCGGTCACCTCAGCTAAATAATGGACTATTCCGTTTTTATTATAAAAAAATAATAATAACAACAACAACAACAACAACAACAACAACAATAATAATAATAATAATAATAATAATGGGAAGAATTGAAACCATTCAGAACACTGCACTGCTAAAAATCTGCCAGAATACTCAGAAAAGTCCTGGAGACCTGAGGGGACTTGCTGTCACTCAGATTCCAGTGAAAGACCATCAGCTAATGCTGATGTGAAAACTCAAAAGGAGTAAATGATAATAATTCATAATAAGAAAGAAAGAAAGAAAGAAAGAAAGAAGGGGAAAGATAGAGAGAAGGAGTGAACGTGCGGTGGCGATAACGCTAATCTGCTTCAATCAAACATATTGAAAAGATGAAAAGAAGGAAAGAGGGCGAGAGAATTAAATAAAATTATTATACTTTTTACATATTGAATTATGTTGCAATAGCTCTTAAGTAAACATATCAAACGTTGTAATAATTAAATTATCATACTGTGGTATACCTACAGTTCCTGCCAGTAATAAATTATATATTACATACTTTTTGGGGCCTTGGAAACGAAGGCGAAAAGATAGAATTTTAAGGGAAAAAAAACAAATTTATAAAGAAATTGCTGTAGCTTTATATAATAAATCTTTTTATGGATTTTACGACATGTCAACCCTTGTTGGGTTATTTTATGCCAAAGACGTTTTGTTCTATTCATTCTTGATGGGTATGAAAATTTTTTCAAATTCAATTTTTCAAGTACGTTTTTGGTAACTCATTTTCTTCTATTTAACCCATAGATGTGGCCCTAACAGGTACTACCACTCCGGATTAGAGTGGACCTAGGAGTAATGGCCAGGGTTAGGGTGACGCTACTCAGAGCTCCAGAATTGGAACTTCACCATTAGATGCAGTTTAACGTCATACCAGGAGATTTAGGAATTACTGAAGAATGAAGATAAAATATGGAAACAAAAAGTAGGAGGTGATAGATATATAAATAGATATGAACATATTAAAGATAGATAGATACATACATAGATAGATTAAAGATAGATAGATAGATAGATAGATAGATATGAACATATTAAAGATATAGATAGATAGAAACAGACTGGGATATATATATATATATATATATATATATATAATATATATTATATATATATATATATATATATATATAATGGACTCTCCCGTCGATTTTCGACGTATGTGGGTTCATACACACAATGAACTCCCACACAGGGATTTTTTTTATAGTGGTGAAGGCTTGTGTTGGACCATCCACACTTTTTGGCACAGTCGAAAGGAAAGAATTGGTGCATCAAGGGTTGCCACAAACCCAATCAACGACCGACCTTAGGAATTTTGAATTCAGAGTTATCCCTCTCCTAGACTGATTACCTACCAAAGGCTGAAGAGCCCAGTCTGCCCTACTACTTAACCCATAGCTGGAGGGAGAATATATGGATTCGTACCTTTCCCAAGGGTATTAGCGCTATGTGAAATGCCAACAGCTTCGTCTAGGAATTGAACTCGAATCGACGAGTCCATTTTCCACGACTCTAACCACTAGCACACGCGCCTCCATATATATATATATATATATAATATATATATATATATATATATATATATATTATATATATATATATATATATATATATATATATATATATATATATATATATATATATATATATATATATATATAATATATATATATATATATATAATATATATATATATATATATTATATATATATATATATATAATAGATAGATAGATAGATAGATAGATAGATAGATAGATAGATAGATAGAAGCAGAGATAGATAGATAGATAGATAGATAGATAGATAGATAGATAGATAGATAGATAGATAGATTAGATAGATAGAACAGACTGGGATAGATAGATAGATAGATAGATAGATAGAAACAGATAGATAGATAGATAGATAGATAGATAGATAGATATAAAAAGCGTCTACACATTTAGAGGACTTTCAATATATAAAAAGATAATCGTGCTTATCCCCTTGAGAAAGGCATGAATCCAACTATTCCCCCTCTCGTCATTGGTAAACAGTGGGATAGACTGGGTTCGTTAAGCTTGGTAAGGCAACCAATCTAGGAGAAGGAAAATCAAACCAGTTTTACTCCACTTAAAAAAAACCCTGATATTATGTCACATCCTCCTCTTGACGGAGGAACTCGTTAAACATATACTTCAACATGGAATCAAATGAAGGTAAATGCAGGGTAGAAAGATTGTGTTGCGTCAAAAATCCAAGTTTGAGGAGCCTAGTTGGTATTTGAAAATTGGCAATAGAAATCTGTGTCTTACGACAACTCAAACCCCCCATCCCAATTCTATACGATATACGCATTGTAATTGCCTTCAAAAATATAAATAATAATATACTTTACTTAACAATGCTTCAAAAGCAAATTATCAAATACTATTTTTTATATATATATATATATATATATATATATATATATATATATATATATATGAGAAGTAAACAAACAGACGATGTGCTTTGATATGACTTTTTTAGCCGACAATTTTTGGGAAAATATGTGCTTAATTGAAGTCGTACCTAATTTTTGAAAATTAATTAATTAATAATTGATGGATTAGGCGGGAATACCTATTTAGCCTTACATTTGAATAGGTATTCCCGCCTAATTCATTAATTATTAATTAATTAATTTTCAAAAATTAGGTACGACTTCAATTAAGCAATTTTGAGATGTCAAAAACCAGTTGTGAAAATCTTTTTTTCACAACTGGTTTTTGACATCTCAACCACTTCTCATCTGATGATTGGACTACCAAAAAACTTTAAGTTATGAGTGTGAAATCATAATATCACCATTAATTATAAATCTGCTCTGCTTTATTAGCATTGAGCACCTTTCCATGCAAATACTTTTCTCATTTTTTCATTCACTATTCATTATATATATATATAATATATATATATATATATATATATATAATATGAGGTAAGGTAAAAGGAAAAGTGGACTCCAACCCTCCTATCTTCCTAATGTCAGGAACGGACAAAAAATCACTCAACAATCATTACGTACATACAAGACCACCCTTATCGCAGCCTACTCTCACAAAAACAGAGGAAATTTCCATCAAGACTGCATTTACGAGGAAGTAATTCCAAAGAGTGCGATAAAAGCTTACCAAAGAACAGATCACATCTACCCAACACACATACACGAATTATATGATAGTTATTCTCTGTTCAATCAAATCCTCTCTAACCTCCCTACCCCTCAATATCACCACAAACTCACTTTCTCTTCTATAAATACAAATGTACGTACCTGTTTTGAATAAAGTTAGACTGATGATGTTCTTCGCGTAAAGAAGAACGAAATATTTCTCTCTTACTTCTACTTGTTTGAGTCATTAGTTTTTGTCCATATATTTCCAAAACACCCCACACCACCAACCCCATTACCCCTATCAGACGACTACACACACACTGTACAAACTCATTAATCACCAACTAACCAATCAGCATCGACCACCTCCTCACCATACAAATAGAGTTACAAGCAGCCAGAAGATTACTACTACCATTTATGGTCTTGAAGAAGGGATGTCACGATCCTGAAAATTTACCACCACGTCTAAATAAAAGAAACTAAAAAAACTACCGAGTTTTCTGATATTTATTCCTAGATTAACATATTATGGTAACAACATTATCATAATATAATACATTAATGCTTCACACCTATGCCCAAACCTGGTATATGTACTTCCAAAAAAACGGATACAGATACAATATATATATATATTATAATATATATATATATATATATATATATAGATATATATATAGAAGATAGGAGGGTTGGAGTAAAATCCTACAGTATGAGGTGAGGTAAAAGGAAGAATGAACAAAAAACAAATGTACGTATTTTGCTTTGAATAAAAAGTCAGACCGACTGAGGAAGTTCTTCGCGTCAGAAGGACGAAATATTTCTCTCCTACTTGGACTTGTTTGAGTCATTATTTTTGTTCATTCTTCTTTTACCTCACCTCATATATATTTGGTTTAAAGGAGGGTTAGACATGCAGGACACTGCTGGAGAAGCAAGGATGAGCTCGTAAGCGACGTACTACTGTGGAGGCCAACACATGGACATGCTAATGTGGGCCGCCCAACCAGGACCTACATAGACCAACTATGTAAGGACCTGGCTGCTGCGCGGAGGAGCTCCCAGAGTCGATGAATGATAGGGAGGGTTGGCGAGAGATCGTCATGGATATCCGTGCAAATTGCGCAACATGATGATGATGATATATATATTTATAAGGAGTCAAAAACTACCTAACAAGGCTGCACCATCTGTTTTTTCACACCTTCAGAGTTTAGTAATAATATTTATATATGTGTGTGTGTGAGAGTCTCTCTCTCTCTCTCTCTCTCTCTCTCTCTCTCTCTCTCTCTCTCTCTCTCTCTCTCTCTCTGTGTGTGTGTGTGTGTTGTGTGTGTGTGTGGCCTGCAGAAAGTATTTGTTCATAAACGGACTTGAAAATCATATGAGATCTCATGACAGCCAAATATCACTGACTCGTTTTACACGAGTCATTTCACAGGTAATTTGTGTCCCTTTCTGTGGCAAAGTATGTGCGCCAACAGCAAGTTTCAGAAATCTTATGACAGTGCATGGGACAATATCAATGACAAATATAGCTATCTACTTTGTGCACACATGTGAGAGGACTTACAAGGATTTAATTGACCTGAGAACTCACACGGGTAATTTTAGCGCATCTACAAGATGGCCTTTCCTCTGTAAATAAGTCGCAGTTACTACACACACACACACACACACACACACACACACATACATACATATATATATATATATATATATATATATATATATAGTGTGTGTGTGTGGGATTGTCACTGTTTCAGCTTTTGCTGGAACGGTGTGCCAAACGCAGTATTATTGGTAGAGTGCTCAATATAATAATAGAGATGTTATATAATATACTAAAATAAATATATAAAGGTTTTACATATCTATTTATTAGGCGACAAAGGAACATTCACGACCATTTTGAGTTCATGCGTCAACAATCATCAGGTGAACATGTTACAAATTTATAACATGTTCACCTGATGATTGTGACAAATTTGTAACATTTGTAACATTTGTAAATTGTAAATTTGTAACATGTTACAAATTTGTAACATGTTCACCTGATGATTGTTGACGCATGAAACCAAAATGGTCGTGAATGTTCCTTTGTCACCAAATAAATAGATATGTAAAACCTTTATATATTAATTTTTTATCTATATATATATATTACATATATATATATATATATATATATATATATATATATATATTTATATATATATATATATATGCGTGTGTGTGTGTGTGGAGAAAGATAGACAAACACGGGATGTTGTAGAAAATGGATGTTTATTGTAGGTAGTGATGTCGATGTTGTAACGTTTCGGTCCGTTAGACCTTCTTTAGGACGTAGGATTGAGTTCTTGCTTTAATGGGGAACATTTTCATACTGGTGAATGAGGGGGTCGTGAATAAGCGGAGGGGTGGTCAGTTGTTGGTGTTATCAGAGGTTAGTAGTAGGAGATTTTCCTCTTTCTCTCAGATAGGGTGTGTATAGCAATGGGGTTCTGATAATGATTCCAGAGGTGTTAGGTGTTTAGGAGTGGTGGGTCTTAATATACTGGGTTTGAAGATGTGGTGATTCATGTATGTATGGTGAATGGCATAAGGATTGGTTGTGTGTGTGTGTGTGTGTGTGTGTGTGTGTGTATTTTATTGCTAAGTATCATGTTGCTGTCTTTATTGTCTATTATTGTTTGTGAAGGCGATTCTTAGGTATAGGGAAAGCTGGATTTACAATTAACATTTGGTGTGTTGCTTATGTTTCAAGCTTGGAATATTGTTTGAATTTTTGTTGTGGATGTTTTAGAGGGGGAGTGGTAGTATGGTTTGTTATAAGTGTATGTGTCTGTGCATGTTTATTATTATTTCACTCCATTCGAGTTTTTCACACCTGCAGAAGCCGGTGGTTCACTGAGAGCTGAGTGACAGCAAGTCTCCTCAGGACTCTTCTGAGTATTCCAGCCGATCTCAATAATGCTATAGTCTGGATGGTCTCGATTCTTCCTCTGATTTTCAATTCATCCAGACTCTTTTCCTACCCCTTGGGGATTGTTCCAAGGGTCTCAATTACAATTGGTACGACCTTTACTCTCATGTTCCACGGTTTTCTCAGTTCTCTGGCAAGGTCTAAGTATTTCTCGATCTTTTCGCTCTCTTTCATTTTCACTCTGTGATCGGACGGGACGGCAAAGTCCACGAGATGACAAGTCTTCTTGTCAATCAAAACTAGATCTGGTCTCCTGGCCGGGATTAGGTGATCCGTCTGTACCTCAAAGTCCCAGAGAATTTTGTGTGTCTCATTCTCCAGGACACATTCAGGTTTGTGCATATACCATTTAGTTTAATGGTTAAAATTGAATTTTTTTGCACAGTTCCCTGTGAATCACCTTTCCCATTATTATTATATATTAATTATTATTATACAATGTTATATGATGGGCATACATATACATGCATAGATAGACATACATAGGCATACATACTCCACACACACACACAACATATATATATATATATATACCAACTCCTCCACACGAGCAGGAAGCGACACAAGGTCAATTTCTCAAGCGGGGTTTAACAGGTTTGAATTCAGAGTTTGTTTGTTTTTTCATAAGAGAGGGGTGGCCTAACTCGGCCTGCCAATTCTCTTTTTCTGTCTAAATACCAACTGCTCCTGGAACTCTCTCTGGAACTTCTCGGCCTCTGCTGAATATACATATTTACTAACTCCTCCACACGAGCAGGATGTGACACAAGGTCAGTTTCTTAAGCAAAGTTTAACAGGTTTGAATTCAGAGTTTTCCTTCTCCTAGACCGGTTGCCTAACTAAGGTTAAAGAGCCCAGTCTACCCTGCTATTCACCCATAGCTGGAGGGAGAGTAGGATTCATACCTTTCCCACGGGTATTAGCGCTAAGTGAAATAATTACCACGTCCAGGATTTGAACTCGGGGCGACGAGTCCATTTCCCATGTCTTTAACCATTACACTACGTGCTTCCTTTATATATATATTCGATGGGTCGAATACTAGCTCACGAGATGATCGACGTGTGGAACTCATTTATCCTGTCTTGTTGTTATATTATTATTATTTTATACTTGAAAACCACGGATTAAAAACGCTTTTAGCGTTAAATCTTAATCCTTGATTTTCCGGAAACTTAGGTTCCAGAACCATATTAGATAATCCATTGTGTTGGATCATCTGAGGTCAGTCATGAATAATTCAATACCCCAACTCTGATCCACGAATAATCCATGTCATTTATGAATCCATGGCAGTTAGAAAGTTTAACTTTAACATTTTTAAGTGGAGTAAAGCTGGTTTGAATTCAGAGTTTTCTTTAACTCAAAATTAAATCCTCCCTGTCGGCTGGGGCGTTAGAATGCACCGACTGCACCTCTGCAGAGGGGTAAGACTCCCCTAATGGGGCCACCTGTTGGCCGTGAGTGGCGACCCGTGATGCTTAAGGATAGAGCCCAGGTGGATGAGCAGTTCATGACATGCAATACTCCACTTTGGCCCTATCTTGGGCTAGACGGGCGGTCGGAGAGGCCCCCTCCGATCAATCGGCTGGTCACGTCAAGCCCTAGCACCTATATGAATTTTCCAACCCTATTGCCCTTATGGCAAACCCCAACCCTTTTTTATCATATGGGTGCTAGAAGGCGGTGGCTGCGGGTCTACATGTCCTGGGAATGACGTTAAACTCTATCTGATGGTGAGGTTCCAGTTTTGGAGATTTGGGGAATGTGGAGCACCCCTTCATCACCATTGCTCCCTGGTCCACTCTGACCCGGAGTGGTAGTACCTGTTAGGGTCCCATCTATGGGTTAAATAGAAAAATGTATTTATAAAAGAATTGTATTATCCATTAAGAATTGATTTATTTCAAAACTTTATCGGCATTAAATGACCTACTGAGGTTGATATGCCGTAAAACAAAACAAACCAAATCAAAATTAAATCTGTTAATTCGTTGATGGTTGGCAAAATTAATTTACTACAAACATTAGATACTTACTCAGGACCTGTGGATATACCACAGTATGATAATTTGATTATTACAACGTTTGATATTTTTACTTAAGAGCTATTGATAAATCGTTCAATATGGAAAAAGTATAATAATCTTGACTATGAGGACCTGTGGATATACCACATTATGATAATTGAATTAGTACAACATTTAATATATTGATATGTAAATTAGCACGGAAATTTTTTAGCAAGAATTTTTAGTTAGATGAGAATGGAAAAGATTAATGATGAATCAGCATAGCCACATGGCAGTGTTTCATTGGATGAGCCGATGAGACGTGGTGAAGTGGTAAGGATGAGGAGTGAAAGGTGAGATTGTGAATTGAGTTTGGAATTAGGTGTGGAGAGAGCAAAACATGGATTTCTCGCTCTCGACAGTTGTGACTGGTGGGGGGGGGGATAAAATTCTCTTAAGAAAAAGAAGCATCCTTGTGTTATTACTAAAAATTCTAAATGGCACACTAGCAGGACTTTTGAATTACTCCCAGGTCCACTCTGACCCGGAGTGGGAGTACCTGTTAGGGCCCCATATATGGGATAAATAAATATATGGACTCGTCGCCCCGAGTTCAAATCCTGGACGTGGTAATTGCATTTCATTTAGCGCTAATACCCTTCGGAAAGGTATGAATCCTACTCCCCCTCCAGCTATGGATAAATAGCAGGGCAGACTGGGTTCTTTAACCATGGCTAGGTAACCAGTCTAGGAGAAGGAAAACTCTGAATTCAAACCTGTTGAACTCCGCTTAAGAAATTGACCTTGTGTCGTATCCTGCTCGTGCGGAGGAGTTGGTAAATATATATATGGGATAAATAGAAGAAAATGAGTTACCAAAAATGTGTATAAAAAATTAAGTTTGAAAAAAAATTTCATACTCATCAAGAATGAATAGAACAAAACGTCTTTGGCATAAAATAACCCAACAAGGGTTGACATGCCGTAAAATCCAGAAAATGATAAAAGATCAAGCTACAACAATTTCTTTATAAATTTGTTTTTCCCTTCAAATTCTGTCTTTTCGCATTCACTTCCAAGGCCCCAGAAGTACGTAATATATTATCTATTACTAGCAGGACCTGTGAATATACCACAATATGATAATTTAATTATTACAACATTTAATTTATTTACTTAAGAGCAATTAAGAAATAGGATTGGATAGTCATTTTTTTTCAGCCCAGCTATGCGGGATACAATTGTAGCGAATCGTACATGACTTGAACTTATAATAATAATTAGACTTTCGTGATTAACTTGATAATAATAATCACTTTGGCAAACGCGGATACTTATTTATTTTTATTTATTTATTTATTCATTTATTTATTTTTTTAATAAGATAAAGTAAAAGTCCAGAAACATTAATAGTTACTAGCAGGACCTGTGAATATACCACAGTATGATAATTTAACTATTACAACATCTAATGTAAATACCCATCAAGAATGGACAGAACAAAAAGTCCTCGGTGTAAAATAAGCCATTAAGGGTTGACATGCCGTAAAATGAAAAATAAAAAGGATAAAAGATAAAGCCAAAGCAATTTTTTTTTTCATAAAATTCTATCTTTGGTTATTTCCTATAAGTCTAACATAAACAAAGGGGAACCACCCACTCTTGACTGATGAATTATTTATTTATTTTCCCATTAAACTAACCCTAAATCCTAACCCTAACCCAAACCTAACCCTAAACCCTAACCCTAAACCCTAACCCTAACCCCGTCTTCTTTCTTCCTAGTAGATTAATGAATAAATAAATAATTAAACTGTCAAGAGTGGTTCCCCTTTGTTTATGTTAGACTTATAGGAAATAACCCTATCTTTTCGCATTCACTTGCAATGCTCAAAAAAGTACGTA
>CM042162.1:1398352-1400452 GCA_023376005.1 Doryteuthis pealeii
ATTGTGAACAATACTATAATATATATATATATTATATATATATATATAATATATATATATATATATAATTTGTGAAACAATACTATGAAGGTGCGGAGGATCTGCAACACATAGATTTTTATTGTAAAAAATACATAAATGTATTTGAGGGCGCGTCACTAAGTCGGTAAATCCGGGGCCATGACCCAGAATAGATTTGATAAACCCACCTAATTCATACCCTACCGACGGCCCAAAAGGTGCGCCCTTAATTGGGTCTTCCGTCTCAGTAATAAAGAAACGTTACTTTTTTTAAAAATGTTTGCATTAGATGTTGTATTGGTGTTTGTAACTTAACAAAGGTTACTAAATGAGAACTAACGAAACGGGGGTTGGAAATGAAATAGAATCTTTAACATTAACAAACTACAATACTCGCCAGCGGCGTGAAGAAGGTAAACCAGTGGTATAAGACTACTCAGTCAGTATAATACTCCTGTATTTATGAGGATTGGGACATACCCATTAATGTTCATAGGTAGGGTTTATAATAGATAGATAGATAGATAGATAGATAGATAGGAGAAATATGAGGAGGTTAATCCGACAATATGTGGAGAAAGGTAGATAAACACGACAGACACAGATGATATTAACAGATTAAAGACAACTAGATAGTTCAAAATAGATAAAGATAGGTGTATATTACAATATATATGATACATAATAATAACAATAATAATAATAATATCGCCACTATTAATAATAATAATAATAATAATAATAATAATAATAATAATAATAATAATAATATCGCCACTATTAATAATAATAATAATAATAATAATAATAATAATAATAATAATAGACTTTGCGGTAATAGAGATGAGACTGTTAACCATATACTCTGCGAATGTAGCAAACTAGCACAACGAGAATACAAAGCTAGACACGACTGGGTTGGGAAGGTGATCCAGTGGGAATTATGCAAAAAATTAAATTTTGACCACACAACAAAATGGTATATGCATAAATCAGAATCTGTTCTTGAGAACAAAACGCACAAAATTCTCTGGGACTTTGAGATAAAAACGGATCACCTTATCCCAGCAAGAAGACCAGACTAGTGTTGATAAACAAAAAAGAAAGAACTTGTCAACAGGTGGATTTGCAGTGCCAGCAGATCACAGGGTGAAGTTAAAGGAAAATGAAAAAATAGACAAAATATCTGGACCTTGCCAGAGAACTGAAAAAGTTATGGAATATGAAAGTGAAAGTTATACCAATTGTAGTTGGTGCACTTGGAACAGTCCAAAAGCATTAGAAAAGGGTTTGGAAAGTTTGGATATCAGAGGAAGGATTGAAACCATTTCAGAACACTGCACTGCTGCAATCTGCCAGAATACTCAGAAGAGTCCTGGAGACCTGAGGAGACTTGCTGTCACTCAGACTCCAGTGAAAGACCATCAGCTAACACTGATGTGAAAACTCAAAAACAATAATAATAATATATAACATTATACATATACTCACTTACGATTTTAACAATTCTTACCATCTCCCCCTTCACAAAAATAAAAACCTCACACAAAGATACCAGCCACATATTCAAGTTAAATATATAAACAGTTACACAGAAAGATAGATACTAACTGAATAAAAATAGATAGATAGATACACAGAAAGATCAAAAATAGATGAACAGATACACAGATAGAGAATAACATATTAAAGATAGATAAGACAGATAGATTGATAGACATGAACACATTCAAGCGAAATAGATAGATAGACAGACAGACGGATAGATAGACATATAGATAAATATTAACAGACCCCCAAAAAAGATAGACAGACAGATATTAACAGATTATAGATAGATACACAGACACAGATGATATTAACAGATTAAAGACAGCTAGATATATCAAAATAGATAAAGATAGATGTATATTACAATATATATGATACATAATAATAACATTAATAATAATATCGCCACTATTAATAATAATAATAATCTTATTATAATGGAGATTGTGTGTTTGTCTGTCTGTAACCCCGAAACTATATTAGTACTCCAATTCACGTTCCATAGTTTATTATCTGCTCTCTTTTATT
>CM042162.1:1400552-1610552 GCA_023376005.1 Doryteuthis pealeii
ACAGACTTGGCGTGATGCGACTACCAAAGCAGATTACTGACTCTCAACCTGAGAGAGAGATCACGTGGAATCGGTAGACCCAAAGCTCAGATACAAAGACAACATCAAAAGAAACCTGAATGACTTGAATATCCCATAGGTAGTTGGCAAGATGCAACCAGAGACCGATAAATTGGAGGAAAATGATTCGCGGGCGTCAGGTGTCATTATCGGATACGATGGACAGCAAGTAGTAGTGTAGTAGTAGTAGTAGTAGTGGGATCTGAAATTTGTGACGTTTTTTGCATGATAACTTGTGTTCACATCCTGCTCATGTGGAGGGGTTGTGTAAATATATACTGTATGTCTTCCTTTACATACTCCTAACTACTTATCACGAAAATAAACCTGTCGACAGATTTGCTGGCACTCTACTCCACCTCAACTGGCCGAATATCAACATCCTCTTCTTCTCTGAAATTTTCAAATTGCCAAAAGAAATGTTCGCAAGAGGAACAAATTGATTGCATATCTCTCTACAAACTCACAAATTCGGCGATGACGTCATTAACTTGTTGGCTTTTAAAGATGCGGGGGTTTAATTAGAATAATTCCATTATTGAAAACTTTCTGGCAAATTTTAAAGACTGGAAACGAATATTGGAAATATAATGAGAGAGGAAGAGAGAGACAGAGAGGGGCGGAAATAGAGAAACAGAGTGAGAGAGAAAGAAAGAGGGAGGGAGAGAGAGAGGGGGGCAGAGCCTGAGACAAACAGAGAGAGGGAGAGACAAAGACAAAGGCAGAGAGGGGGGAAACAGAAACAGAGGGGCAGAGATATAGACACAGATAGACAGAGAACACAAGAGAGGAGAGAGGGGGGCATATATATATATATATAGAGAGAGAGAGAAGACAGACAGACAGACAGACACAGAGAGACACAGACAAAAACAGCAAAGGACAGAGAACAGCGGGAGATAGAGACAAAGACAGAAACAGACAAAAACAAAGAGGGAGGAGAGAGAGAGAGAGAGAGAGAGAGACGAGAGAGAGAGAGAGAGAGAGAGAGAGAGAGAGAGAAATGTGTGTGTGTGTGTGTGTGTGTGTGTGTGTGTGAGAGAGAAGGTGCAGACAGAGAAACACAGAGACAGAGATAAATACAGAAAAAGACAGAAAGACTGAGAGAGAGAGATAAAGGAAAAACAGAAGCATAGAGAGAGAGGGGGAGAGAGAGAGAGAGAGAAGGAGGTGGGGAGACAGAAACAGACAGATAGAAATAGAGACAGACAGAAACAGGGAGACAGAGACAAGACAGGAGAAAAAGACAGACACGGAAAGAGACTAAGAGAAAAACAGAAAGAGAGACGGAGAGTCGAAGAGAGAAACAATTTTTTACGCGTGGTAGTCTAGTTATTTACTAAGCTTTCATAGTTTTACATAAGGCTGGAGTATAGAGCACCCATATATATATATATATATATATATATATATATATATAATGGCTGTCAACTCGTGTTCGAGTAAGACCATTTCCTGTTTTGATTTTTGTTTTTGTTGTTTGTTTTTTGGGGGGTTTTTTCAACATAGTTAGGTGCCCCGTTAGCATTTGACACTGCTTATCCTTGCGTTTTCTCAGATGACTCACCAGGCCAGCCCTGGAGAGAAATACTCTTCCACATAAACTACATGTTGGAACTTCTCCTTTCAATGTTGCTGCGGTAAAATTACCCTTTCTAATAGCCCGCTCAATTTTTGTGTTTAATTCGGTTGGACACAAATTCTTCCACAGACAGGTAGATGGTGGCTCTCCAGCCAGGTCTATTACAAGCTAGCTTCTCCCAGTCCTCCACAGCAATAGCAGTGTTCTTCAGAGTGTCCTTGGGGCAGTCCTTAAACCTCAATTTGGGTTTGCACTGACGACGTTTGCCAGTTGAGATTTCTCCGTAAAATAGTCGTTTTGGGATTCGGCAATCATTCATGCGAACTAGATTACCAGACCAACGAAGACGTGATCTAAGTATTAAAGTCTCAATACTAGGTAGGTAACACCTTTCAAGTATTGTGGTGTCTGGTGTAAATGTCAACCATTCTATCCCTAAAATCCTGCGAATATATGCATGAGTTAAAGAAAGAGGCTTAAAAATCAGTCATTTACCGGTAATAGATCTATTTCTACCCATAAGTATCTGTATATACCTACGAGTTTCGTCAGACAGAAATCTTCAAAAAATATTACTAAACTCCCATGAATTCTGTTTACCATTTCAATAAAGTTGGCAGTGTGACGCAACTCATAGGCATATACAGATACTTATGGGTAGAAATAGATCTATTACTGCAAAAATTAGTCAATTTTAAGCCTTTTTCTTTACCAAATATATCCCTATTAAAAATATTGAATATTGAGCTCTCAACTTAGACCAGAATAACTCTAGCATTCCGTTGTTGAACAAGGCCCACCTTAGAATTATCCTAACACCAACTTACCTGGTGATTTACATATATATATATAATATATATATATATATATATATATATTGAGAAGTAAACAAACAATGTGTTTTGATATGGCTTTTTTAGCCGACAATTTTTGGGAGAATATGTGGTTAATTGAAGTCGTACTTAATTTTGAAAATTAATTAATTAATAATTAATGAATTAGGTGGCATACCTGTTGATGAGGCATGATAGGCCGAAATGTACATACAGAGATTGATTTTTCTCGATTTGTTTAGCCTTACATTTGAATAGGTATGCCCGCCTAATTCATTAATTATTAATTAATTAATTTTCAAAATTAGGTACGACTTCAATTAAGCACATATTCTCCCATATATATATATTATATATTATATATATATATATATAATATACACACACACACACAACAACATACATATATAATATACACACACACACACAGATATATATATATATATATATATATATATATATATATATATGGAGAAAGGTAGACAAACACGGGATGTTTTAGAAAATGGATGTTTATTGTAGGTAGTGATGTCGACGTTGTAACGTTTCGGTCTGTTAGACCTTCTTCAGGATTTTGGATCTAGTTCTTGCTTCAATGGTATACATATTCATACAAGTGAATTAGGTCGTGAATAAGGGGAAGGGTGGTTAGTTGTTGGTGTTATCAGAGGTTGGTAGTAGGAGATTTTCCTCTTTCTCTCAGATAGGGTGTGTATCAATGGGGTTCTGATAATGATGCCACAGGTGTTAGGTGTTTGTGAGTGGATGGGTCTTATATACTGGGTGATTCATGAATATATGGTGAATGGCATAAGGATTGGTTATGAGTGTGTGTGTATATATCTTTTTTTCTCTTTTTTTTTATTTAGTCTCGTCTTGCTGTCTTTATTGTCTGTTATTATTTGTGAAAGCGATTTTTTCTGGGTATGGGGAAATATATTGAGGAAACTGAATTTACAATTAACATTTGGTGTGTTGCTTGTGTTTTAGGCTTGGAATATTTGCCAATATATATATATATATATATATATATGGCTAAAGTTGCAAATCGGTCGGAAATTTATGGTGACCCAGAAAAAACAGAACCCACAAATTTTGTAATAAAACTTTTAATTTTAACTAGGAGGGGTTAGGGTTAGGGTTAGGGTTGGGGTTGGGGTTTGGGGTTAGTTTAATGGGAAAATAAATAAATAATTTGGGTTCTGATTTTTCTGGGTCATCCTGTAATATGTTTTAATTTTCCGACCGATTTACAAGTTCAGCCATATATATATATATATATATATATATATATATATATAATATATATATATATATATATGAAAGTAAGTAAAACAATGTGTTATTTTTATATGGCCTTTTTTAGCCGACAATTTTTGGAGGATATGTGATTAATTGAAGTCATACCTAATTTTGAAAATTAATTAGTTAATAATTAATGAATTTAGGCGGGCATATATGTTCAAATGTAAGGCTAAACAAATCGAGAAAATGTCAATCCCTGTATGTACATTTCGACCTATTAGGTCTCATCAGCAAGGTTATAGACATGGGAGACTGCTCCGTGTGTGAGTCGAAATCTGTCAGCTTGACAGTCGAGGTTTCGAGTCACACACGGTTATAGACATATAAGTTTCGAGTCACACACGGAGCCAGTCTCCCATGTCTATAACCTTGCTGATGAGACCTAAATTAGGTATGACTTCAATTAAGCAAATATCCTCCAATAATATATATATATATATTATATATGTGTGTGTGTGTGGTGTGTGTGTGTGTGTGTGTGTGTGAAAATGGAAAAGGAATTGAATCCGACAATATGAGGAGAAATGAGTAAAGAAAAGAAATGTAGATGGATAAAATGAATTTATTCGATATCACATTAATCTTACACAGTTTATGTGTGTGAAAATATTTGCACACATAGAAGAATTTTTTTTTTTTTCCCCCAACGAATTTTTCATTCAAAATAAATGTTCACTCTGATGAGGTCGATTCTTCTATGCGTGCGAAAATATTTTCACACACATAAACTGACCGAAACACATGTATAAGTGATATCGATTAATGTGATATCGAATAAATTCATTTATCCATCTACATTTCTTTTCTTTACTCATTTCTCCTCATATATATGTACATACAGAGATTGATTTTTCTCGATTTGTTTAGCCATACATTTAATAGGTATTCCCGCCTAATTCATTATTAATTAATTAATTTTCAAAATTAGGTACGACTCCAATTAAACACTTATTCTCCAAAATATATATATATATATATATATATATATATATATATATATATATATATATATATTGTGAACAATACTATGAAGGTGCGGAGGATCTGTACACATAGATTTTAATTGTAAAAAATACATAAATGTATTTGAGGGCGCGTCACTAAGTCGGTAAATCCGGGGTCATGACCCAGAATAGATTTGTTAAACCCACCTAAATTCATTCCCCTACCCGACGCCCCAAAAGGTGCGCCCTTAATTGGGTCTTCCGTCTCAGTAATAAAGAAATATTTTGTTTTTTTTAATGTTTGCATTAGATGTTGTATTGGTGTTTGTAACTTAACAAAGGTTACTAAATGAGAACTAACGAAACGGAGGTTGGAAATGAAATATAATCTTTAACATTAACCAACTACAATAATAGCCAGCGGCGTGAAGAAGGTAAACCAGTGGTATAAGACTACTCAGTCAGTATAATACTCCTGTATTTATGAGGATTGGGACATATCCATTAATGTTCATAGGTAGGGTTTATAACAGATAGATAGATAGATAGATAGGAGAAATATGAGGAGGTTAATCCGACAATATGTGGAGAAAGGTAGACAAACACGACAGACACAGATGATATTAACAGATTAAAGACAACTAGATGAATCAAAATAGATAAAGATATGTGTATATTACAATATATATGATACATAATAATCTTATTATAATGGAGATTGTGTGTTCTTCTGTATGTAACCGAAACTATATTCCTACTCAAGTCACAATTCTCTTAGTTATTGACATCACATTCTCCATGATTTTATTTTTATCTAAACCTCAATTATTAATAAAATGTCTTACATTATTAATACTGTTAACCATGTGTACATACTAACAACATGCAATTATATTTATATATACAACAAAATAGCGGTTTACAATGTGAACGGGAAGGCTAATTTGCATATTAATATTAAAAAATCGAAATTTAATAATTATGTGCTTAGTATTATTGATTTCTAACTGCTTGGTTTTATTTTAATGAATATATAAGCAAAAATCTCTTCAATGAATCTTAAATGAAACCATTAACAAGATAAAATAACTGTCATTTTATTCTTTACTTCTCTCTTTTAACTAAATCTTAAATTAGAAAAATAACAATGAAAGACGAGAGTGAGAAGAATAAGTTTCAGTTGTTCCATTTTTATTATACTCCCTCTGTTTCAAATCTTTTATTATACTCCTCTGTTTCAAATCTTATCTGTATTCTTATTTAGTTTCATTAGCCTTTCTAATTTAATACATATTATACATTAAAACTTAAATACTGCACCCGCGAGTTGCATATATTTTTCTAGTAACAATAATAATAATAATAATATCGCCACTATATAATAATAATAATAATAATAATAATAATAATAATATTAAACATATACTCACTTACTATTTTAACAAATCTTACCATCTCGCCCTTCACAACAAAAAAACTCACACAAACATTCAGTTAATTCAAGTTAAATATATAAACAGATACACAGAAAGATAGATACTAACTGAATAAAAATAGATAGATAGATAGATGGACAGAAAGATCAAAAATATATGAACAGACACACAGATAGATAATAACATATTAAAGATAGATTGATAGACATGAACACATTCAAGCGAAATAGATAGATAGACAGATAGACGGATAGATAGACATATAGATAAATATTAACAGACTAAAAAAAATAGATAGATAGACAGACAGATATTAACAGATTATAGATAAATAGACAGACACAGATGATATTAACAGATTAAAGACAGCTAGATAAATCAAAATAGATAAAGATAGGTGTATATCACAATATATATGATACATAATAATAACATTAATAATAATATCGCCACTGGGAATTATGCAAGAAATTAAATTTTGACCACACAACAAAATGGTATATGCATAAACCAGAATCTGTTCTTGAGAACGAAACGCACAAAATTCTCTGGGACTTTGAAATTAAAACGGATCACCTTATCCCAGCAAGAAGACCAGACCTAGTGTTGATTAACAAAAAAGAAAGAACTTGTCAACTGGTGGATTTTGCAGTGCCAGCGGATCACAGGGTGAAGTTAAAGGAAAATGAAAAAATTGACAAATATCTGGACCTTGCCAGAGAACTGAAAAGTTATGGAATATGAAAGTGAAAGTTATACCAATTGTAGTTGGTGCACTTGGAACAGTCCCAAAAGGATTAGAAAAGGGGTTTGGAAAGTTTGGATATCAGAGGAAGGATTGAAACCATTCAGAACACTGCACTGCTGCAATCTGCCAGAATACTCAGAAGAGTCCTGGAGACCTGAGGAGACTTGCTGTCACTCAGACTCCAGTGAAAGACCATCAGCTAACACTGATGTGAAAACTCAAAAGGAATAATAATAATAATATATAACATTATACATATACTCACTTACAATTTTAACAAATCTTACCATTTCCCCCCTTTACAAAAAAAAAACTAAAAAAACTCACACATATATATAACCTAATGACAAATCCAGTTCCCCAACACACATATATATATAAAACAATTAAACAGACATACACACATACACATATACATTTATCTTGACCAATCCTTACAATCCAACACTCTGGACTAACACCGTTCACCATTCTGACACTCCCCATCTAGAGAGAAGAAAATCCACTACACCCCCCAACCACCCCTATCCCTACTGATGACCTCCTGTTTCACCATTTTGAGAATGTCCATCATTGAAGCAAGAACTATATCCAAGTCCTGAAGAAGGTCTAATAGACCGAAACGTTGCATCGTCGACAATAAACATCCAGTTTCCATAACATCCCGTGTTTGTCTACCTTTCTCCACATAGATAGATAGATAGATAGATAGATAGATGAACAGACTGAGATAGTGTTGTAACCTAACAAAGGTTACTAAATTAGAAATAACCAAACAGAGAAATGAAATGAAATCTTTTATAACATTAACAAAATACAATACTCTCCAGTGACGCAAAGAAGGTAAATCACTGCTAGTGGTATAAGACTACTCAGTCAGCATAATACTCCCGTATTTATGAGTATTGGGAAATTCCCATTAATATTCATATGTATATAACCCCCCCCCCCTTTAGATTTACTCTGCACATAGTTGATATCTCATCTTCTGCATATAACATTAAATATAATACTCTCCAGTGACAAAGAAGGTAAATCACTGCTTGTGGTATAAGACTACTCAGCCAGTATAATACTGTCGTATTTATGAGTATTGGGACATACCCATTAATATTCATAGGTAGGGTATATAACAATTGGTGAGTTTCGTTTTCATAAAACTAGTTTCTAAAGAACGTGTTCAGAAACTGTATGTTCCAATAAAGAATTCGTACGTATGAGTGAGTACCTGGTATTTACCTCGTACCCCACTTGTACGGGTTAGGCACAAGGCCCTATTAACGTGGGACCACCCACAAACCGAAGCTCATGGGTTGCGGGTGAAAAATTGCGTTGATCTCTTCGGCATTCCGCATTATTTGAAATAAACTTAATTGTTATTAAGAACACATTTTATGATATTTTCGTGTTAAAACATGCAGTTGTATTGATTCAAACAAATTTGTATTTTCAGTATAGATTTACCGTAAAATGAAAATGGCCGACCAAACATATGGTTTCCTTAAAGGGAAATAAACAAGGGGAGATTACTCTCATTTATGTAACTAATGTTCAGATTACCGATTTTTCAACCGCCTATAGGTGGGCGGTACCGCCCACTTTGGGAATCGCTAATTTAGAGCAACCATTTAAAAAATTTTTTTTACTTCATTTGCGTCCACGAAGACAGATTCTGGTTTATACATCTGTTACGATTTTTGTAGCCATCTTTTGGCTTCAAGCAAGGGCACTCCCCAACGGAGATCCCTTGTGTTAAGCAGAACACGATCCTTAGTGAAGAAACCTTTGGTTGTTCCTTGGTGTCCCTCAGTGTTGGATATGATCCTTTGGTTGTAGGTCCGCTCGTCAAAATATCGAATAAAGTGCAAATGAACGACTGTCAATATCAGCGATTAAATAGCTAACTAACCACGTATTCGGGCTGTTGATTGGCTGGGGTTTAAACCACGTGACCTCACTGAGTCTATAAGTTTAAGTGGTGGATTACAGCACGCCTTACATATCACAAAATAATCCGGACCATATGACCTTTAGGTATCCCTCTTGGAATCACGTTTCACAAGGACATTTTTTTCATTTACACCGTCAAAATCCGGTTATTTGTTAACATACGATTTTTAGAGTTTTTTTTTATTCTAAAGCTAACCCCTAACCCCAATCCTTAACCCTAACCATAATCCCTAACAAACAACCGGATTTTGACGGTGTAAATGAAAAAAATGTCCTTATGAAACGAGATCGCAAAAGGGGTGCCTAAAGGTCATATGGTCCAATAATCTAATATTTTCAACCGCCCGTGGGGGGAGGGGCGAGGTACCACCCACTTTGAGAACCACTAATTTAGAACAAGGATTCTTACTATATATTCCACTGTTAATGATCAAAATGATACTGACAGAATTCAAACTGACATTAACAATCTTGTGGATTGGTCTGATAGTTGGCAAATGAGATTCAACACAGCTAAATGCAAGGTACTGCATATAGGAAGGAATAACCCTAAACACGAGTATTCTATGAGAAAAAAATCTCTCTAATGAAAGAGAAATACTAAGGGATACAGAGTTAGAGAGGGACCTTGGTGTGAATGTGGACCCTGAACTAAAATTTTCCAAGCACATAGGAATACAAGTGAATAGGGCAAATAAGATATTAGGGCTGATACGGAGGTCATATGAGTACATGGATGAGGAAATGCTGAAAAATTTGTACACTGCATTGGTGAAACCTCATTTGGAGTTTGCTAATGTGGTTTGGAGCCCAAGACTCATCAAGGACACAAAACTCATTGAGGGAGTCCAGAGGAGAGCTACTAAATTAGTGAATAATTTAAAATCCTTTCATATGAAGAAAGACTTAGGAACATTGACCTACCAAGTCTGGTTTTCCGACGTATAAGAGGGGATATGATCGAGGCCTACAAATACACGCATGGTTTCTATTCAGCGAACTCTGACCTACTAAACATTGCTCAAAATACCTATACAAGGGGACACAAATTAAAACTCCTTAAAAAATCTTGTAAAGCAAACGCAAGACAAAATTATTTTAGCTACAGAGTGGTGAATACATGGAATAAACTACCATCATCAATAGTGAATGCCCCATCTCTAAACTCCTTCAAGGCAAAGTTGGATAATCTGTGGAATGACATTAAATATTCAGTGGATTTAAAATGAATATTTGTAAGGAACAGCTGACAGGTCTCAGACCTAATATACTAACTGAAAAGATATTATTATTATTATTATTATTATTATTATTATTATTACTACTGCTTTGTTTCATTTGCGTCTACGAAGACAGATTCTGATTGACACATCCTCTTCAGTTTCGACAGTGGATGAAAAAAACAATACCAACCTTCCAGCACTTCTTAGAATCCCGAGAACAACCTGAAAATCTGCTGCTGCCAAATCGGGTATGTCGGGTGGATCGAGGGCGGATGCGCAACAAGTATGGATTTCAGGCTTCTCGCTGTTGATATCACGTTTGTTGATTGCAATCGCATCACCACGTTGCCTATAACGTCTACTGTTGTTTATGACACGTCAAACTCACTGGTGACGGCGGACATTTGTCTGTAGGGCCTAGACTGCCCTACTATTTACCCATAGCTGGAGGGAGAATAGTTGGATGCATACCTTTCCCAAGGGTATTTGGGGGATTCCCCGTGGCATATTGATTAATATTCTGAACTGCGACATTGTAGTAAGCGAGTTCGAAATTCAGTCGTTGCTGGGTTATTTTATGCCAAAACCAGTTTAATAATTATGGTTTTCAATCATATACAATTGATTGGTTTGGTTTGGTTTGGTTTGATTGGTTTGGTTTGGTTTGGTTTGATTGGTTTGGTTTGGTTTGGTTTGTTCAGTGGGTCATTTAATGCTGACAAAGTTTTGAAATAAATTCATTCTTAATGGGGACTCAATTTTTTTTTATAAACTCTCATTTTTCTATTTAATCCACAGATGGGACCCTAACATGAACTATCACTGCGGGTCAGAGTGGACCAGGGAGCAATGGTGACGAAGAGGTGCAATCGGCTGGATACGTAAAGTCCTATCATCTATATGATTGTCCCAACCCTATAGCCCTTATGGCAAACCCCAACCCTTTTTATCATATATGTGCTAGAAGGCGGTGGCTGAGGGTCTTATGTCCTGGGTATGGTTAATTTCATTCAATGAAGTTCCAATTCTAGAGCTCTGGTGAGTGTGGAGTACCCGGACTGGTAGTAATTGCTAGGGTCCCATCTATGGGCTTAATAGAAGAAAAAAAACGAGTAAAATATTGAATACCCATCAACGAAGAATAAAACAAAACGTCTTCGGCATGAAATGACCCAACAAGGGTTGACATGCCGTAAATTCATACCAACCAGCCAACCAGTCACTGACGCCTCAGTGGGATATACGCAACTATCTCGTCCACCGAGTAGACATCAGATATGTATTTATGGCATTTGGTTAGATTCCCCCCTAATCCGGCAATGTTACTCATTAATCCGGAAAATTGTCAGTCCTTTTGTGAAAATGTAAACATCATCCAAATCTTAAGGTCGCTCCTAAATTACCGTATTTGACGGCATATAAGACGCATTTTTTTCCAAAATTTTGGCTCAAAAATTGCCCTGCGTCTTATACATCGTAGATGAAGTTTGAGACCTCCCGTAGGCCTGTGATAATTCGGACCAAGTTACCTTTAAGCACGCCAGGGGCGACCTGTATTCAGAGGGATATGTTTCGCTTTGCACCGTCAACATCCGGTTGTTTGTTACCAGACGATTTTTAGACGCATTATTTTAAATTATAAAACTAACCACTAACCCTAACCCTAACCTCTAATCCTAAACCCAACCCTAACCCTAACCCTAACCCTAAGAAACAACCGGATGTTGACGGTGCAAAGCGAAACATGTCCTTCTGAATCCAAATCGCCCCTTGGATGCTTAAAGGTAACTTGGTCCGCTAATTCTTCTCTATGATGCTCACTAACCCAGCTTAGGCTCAGTACTTTACTTGCCCTATTACCTACAAATTGCTTTTATACAGCTATGTTTCTGCTTGTGTAATGCACAACTAGACTGTTTAAACAATAATTAAACAATATATGCTTAAATACAGTAAAAACTTTTTTGTCCTGAATCTGACCTGCTGAAATGGGGGGTGGCGTCTTATATGCCCGTGCGTCTTATATGCCGTCAAATACGGTAATTCAATTTTAATTTCATGATGAATTTTAATTTCTTAATGAAACGTAATTAGGGGAAAAAAAGAAAATTAATTAAAGTAAAATTAAAATTGTGATTATCTAAATTAATTTTATCTGATTTTCATTTTAATTTTTTTTTTTTTTATCAATTACAACGTTCTTGGATGCAGCACTCCTCAAGAAAACAAATGTACAACCACTTGCCGCTTATCACGAAAACCATCCGAGTAAGACGAACAAGACAAGGACACGCCAGTGTAGACCGACCAGCAAAAAAAGAAAAAAAAATACAGGCAGATAAGTATAAAATATTATTTACTTCTTGATTTTTTCCTAAAACCGATTAAAAATTGCTCAATATAAAGAGCTAGATAGACGTTTAAAATCTTTAGAAGATTCGCGCTACTGTGAGAAACTTAGTTTTTAAACCATTCGATTTTAAACGTGTATATATATATAATATATATAATATATTATATATATATATATATATATATATGGCTGACGACCACCAACTAAAGCGTAAACGCAACGCTCTCCTATATAAGGGATGAAGCACTATATGGCGACCTTTACATACATAGGGATGTGTGTATTAAAAACTGTTAAAATCCCCTTTCGCATTCTGTGGGTGACGATAGCCTAGCTGTTAAGGTGTCTGACTGATGCTGAACCGATCGATCCGAATAAAGAATCAAGAAAATATATCTAGTATTGTAAAATAACGGGTGCAAGAAAAATAAAACATTTATTTCAAAAACACGGACATAAAATGAGGGTTCAGTTTATTTTATGGTAGGAATTTACGAGGAAATTGTTCCTTTTTACCAAAAAATTATTCAAAATCAATTCAAAAGAATTTATCAAAGAATTTGATTTATTCTATCACCAAAGTTAAGCATTAATGAGTCTGTTAGTTCTGAGGTGGGTGACCACTTGTAAACACGAGGTACCGTAAACAAGCTGAGGCCTGTGAGCCAGACTATATAAAAACTTGATTAGTAACAACAAATTTATTGTGTCTATGAGGCTTGATAATTTGTATTATTCGGATTTTTCGGACTATTCCCTCATCTTTATCGTTATATACACAACGTTTCGACCGGAAGTCACATCGGTCGAATCGTTATGTATATAACAATAAAGATGGGGACAACAGTAAAAAAAAATCCGAATGATACAACAATTTTGGGTAAAGAAGAACAATTTCCTCGTAAATTCCTACCATAAAATAAAGTGAACCCTCATTTTATGTCCGTGTTTTTGCAATAAATGTTTTATTTTTCTTGCACCCGTTATTTTACAATACTAAATATATTTTCTTGATTCTTTATTCTTTAACAAATAAAGAAAATATATTTAGTATTGTAAAATAACGGGTGCAAGAAAAATGAAACATTTATTGCAAAAACACGGACATAAAATGAGAGTTCAGTTTATTTTATGGTAGGAATTTACGAGGAAATTGTTCTTCTTTACCCAATTTTGTTTATTTAATTTAAAATCAATAACAACTTCCTTTCTGTATTTATTCGTTTATTTCCAGTCAGCTACATTCCATTCGGGACCACAATCCTACCATTGTACAAAACCAACTCTTTAAAATCCATGATTTTACTCGTGGTCGAACAGCGAGCACAATAGCAAATAATACACAATTACCTCTCAGTCAGTACCACAGGGGAGGAGGGGTGGAAGGAGGTGGAGAGGGAAGGGGGAGGAGAGGAGCGAAGGGGGGAGGAGGGAAGGAAATAAATAAATAAATAAATAAATAAAAAGAAAGAAAGAAAGAAAGAATGTCTAAAAATGAAATTTGGATAGTAAGTTTAAATGTGTCGCACTATGTTAAATACTGCGAGATAGGAAGATTATGTTGCGTCAAATCTTTTAAGTGTCTGCTTTAAAAAAAAAAAATTAACCTTCGAAATCCTACCATTATCTGGGCTCGCAAGTATTTCGGCTATGAGCCATAGTCTTGCTAAGTTCGTATTCATTTGTCTGTCAGTCAGCCATCATCGCCATTATAAGGTCTCGCTACTCGGTAGACCACTACTCACGTTTTCTTTTTTTTATTGTTAAAAGAAAAATCCCATTATTGCAAATGTTGGTCTGAATACTCCTTTCTCTCCCCTTCTAAAAAACAAACTTTACTTGATACGATTAATCATTTTAGAAGATATTTGTGGCATTTGAGTATAAAAGAAATTAATGAAAAGTGGGCTTCATCCAAGCCTGGACTCGTGCACGATAGAAGGCGGCTCGAAAGCGGATGTAGTAGCAGGCTTTTCTTTTTTGGGTTTTTTTTTTTCTTTTTTTATTGAACCAGTCCATATTTTGGTGAAAGAAAAAAGGAAGAAACGAAAGAAATAAAGAAAGAAAGAGAAGAAGAAAAAAAAAAAGCTAACGTGATGAGTTGCACTTAGTAACGGCCATGACGTCAGACGAGCGTGGTTCAAGCACATTTTCTTTCTCAGGTGAGTAACTACAACATTCCACAAGAAACACAAGCTTGTTTTTAATTTAATCGAACCAACTATCAGCTGTACATTCTTAATTATTAATGTTACCTGTCACTTGCTCATATTTATTTCGGCACTTTAAGGTCCTTGATGAACCCTAATTTCCATCCGGTTCTTGTCTTATAACTTTTTTTAAAATAATTATATTTTAGACTATTATCCTCATCTTTATTGTACATAAACATTCAGGCCACTGTAACATCGAGTTCTGTTTTGGGTGGGTTTTTTTTATTAATTTTTTATCTAATTATTTATTAATAATTAATTGTTAATTAATAATTAATTAAAGGAATTAAAACAGTTAATTAAAAAAAAAAACAGCCCAAGGTTATAGTGCTGTGTTTATAGACTATAAAGATGAGAACAACAGCCCGAAATATCATAATTTTTCATATCAAACCTCATCTCATAGATACACGTACAAAAACTTATTTTTTTATACTACCCACTAAAAAAAAAAAAAAAAAAACTCTAACTCATATCTAAACTAATTAATTTGTGTACATAGGCTTGGTCGAAAACCAGTTACAAAAAGGTGACAGACGTTCAAATTTATTAACTTAATGATTTATTAGAGTGTATATGTGGATTAATTTAAAATTATCTAATTAGGTAATTTTTACTAATTAATTAATCTTCTACAAAGAACTAAGTTTATCTTAGTATCATGCAAGAAGCTAAAATTCATGAACAAGTCAACAAGCTTTCTTTCTTCAAACTGTTAACTTGTCTCTCACTCAATTTCTAGATTTCTTTTCAGGCGAACACAATAGATTTAACACAAGCTTTTGGCTCAATCGAGTTACAAGTCGGGTTCGTTTTAGTCTGGTTGGTGTAAAATTGCTCTAGAAATCCCCCACTAATTTTAGTTTAGGTGATTTTTTTTTTAATTTAAAAGTCATTAGCGGCACAGAGAGAGAGAGAGAGAGTGTGTCAACCCGTACCCAGCCGTAAAATACAAAGCTGTCGTTTTTGGTCAAACATGTTATTTAATATCACGTAAATTTTTCAAACAAACCAACTGGTATTTTTGTCGAGATGGTCTGGTTTACTTTTGTAGTACTACTCCTACTGCCTTTATCGCTGCTGCCTCTCTCTCTCTCTCTCTCTCTCTCTCTCTCTCTCTCTCTCTCTCTTCTCTCTCTCTCTTATATATATATATTATATATATATATATATCGTGTCTCTATAAAGTTACCGGTTACCAAATACTTTATGCAGTATTTAAGTTAAAGCATTCACTTCAAAATATTCTTCTTCTTAGCTATTATTAAGCAACAACTAATTTATATTAAATTAACCCTCATAAAGTCATTGGGTTCGAGTTTTTGTTTTTTACACTCGTATGACCTCGTGCCGAACAATAAAGTCACGTTGTTCGTTTTATTTACACTACCAAACAAAAATGTTCATTTTTTCTTCTTTTTTTTTTTTTATCAAAAATGTTAAAACTTGGTAACCAAAAGAAAAGAGAAAAAGTTGTTTTTTTTTTTTTTTTTTTTTTTTTTTTCACTTTTTGCATTAATGAAGCAATATTTTAAAATGTTAGGATCGTTGTGTTTTTTTTTTTTTTTTTCAGTCATCAGCGAGACTGTTAGTGTTACTGTTCGGTAATTCAGCAACTTTCTTCCTGACTACCCAATGAACAAAGAAAATCTTCGTGTTAGTCAGGAAGTGGGGACCTTAAAATGACCCTTTTAAAATAAACTTCCATTGTATTATTCACGATATATATTTCCCTTTATAAATAGGGTGACCTAATAAAAACGGGACCCGACTTTCCAAAAGTGTGTGGGACCCATTTTTGTTGGGGGGGGGGTCTCTATGATGATACTCATACGTATACCTATGAGTATCATCGGTGCATACTATACACTGATACCTGTGGGCAGAAATAGATCTATAACCGCAAAACTTATCGATCTTTAGGCTTTTTCTTTACCAAATATACCACCTTTTTAAAAAGTGGTATACTGTTTTTAGTATAAAACTAGACGACTAATCAAGCAATTTTAGGATTTTAAATTTCTCCGAACAAAGTTTTTGATATCTTTATTTATTCCTTTTTATTTAACTCAAAATAAGACATTATAGAGCTTTGTTTTTAGCCTTTTTAATCCTTAAAAAATATAACATACAGCTGAAACCTGTCAGCTGTTCCTTATATTTAAAACATTTATCTTATTTCCACTGAATATTTATATTCTTTCCACAATTCATTCAACTTTTGCCTTAAAAGAGTTCACCTTTCTTTTTTCTTTTCCTTTTTTTATGCTGTTGGTAACACCAGTTATTGATGATAAATAAATTCAGTTTGGCTCAAACCCGGTCAAGTTAAAGTCTCATGCCCATTTACAAACAGGCCAGACAAGTAGTGAAACAATTCAGTTCACCCCCAACCAACACAAAATCCAACTTCTTCCCTTGACTGACTGACTGACTGACTCTCTCTCTCTCTCTCTCTCTCTCTCTCTCTCTCTCTCTCTCTCTCTCTCTCTCTCTCTCTCTCTCTCTCTCTCTCTCTCTCTCTCTCTCTCTCTCACCACGCACTCTACTACTAATAGTAGTTTGTCTTCTTCACGGAGAGGAAGAACTTGTCATTTTTTTCTCTTTTTTATGTACTCTTTAAATTTTATTTTAATTTTATTTTCCCCCCTCTCCACAGTTTAATTATCATGTTTTTACAATTGAGGTTTATTTTGTAATTGTGTGTGTGTGTGTCTGTTTACTTTCCCTATATATTGAATTCAATCATCAAAACTACCCTTCCTTCGGCTTTCTCCGTTGTTCGCGGGCAAATGTGGACCACGTGACTTGCTTCGTTTTGTGGTAAAATCGATCACGTGACATGGCTCAAGTATCGAGTCCGTTCCTTTTTGCGGCTAAATTTAGGCCGCTTCTTCTTTTTTTTTTCTTTCTTCATAATCGAATTTTTTCATAAATAATACAGAAATCTTTTCTTTCTCTTTTATCTTTTTTTTTTCTTCGCTTCTTGATTTCTTTCATGTTCCGCCTGGACAAAAGTCGCTAGCTTTCTTTTTTTACCGGGCCTCATATTGCTGGTTGTAAACTTCTAGATTTTTTTTTTTTTTTTTTTTTACTAAATTATTTCATTTTTTTACTAGATTAATTTTTTCTTTTTTTTATAATTTCATTTTGTTTATTTTATTTTTATTTATTTATTTTATTGATTTTTTTATTAATCTTTTTTTTTTTTTTTTTTTTTTTTTTTTTTTAGATATTTCTGAACAATGGCCAAATTTCATGAGTAGAAATTTAAAGAAAATCTAAAAAACGAAAACACTGAATAATTGTCAAAATATAACCATTTTTAAAAATGTAAAGTTTTTTTTTTTTTTTTTTTTTTTTTTATCAATATTTGACATTTATTGGTCTTGTTACATTTTTTTTTTTTTTTTACAAAAATATTTTTTTTTAAATACCCATAGATTTTAAAAGTAACTGATATTTAACAATGATTAAAAAAAAAAAAAATTTTAGATCATGTAGACTTCAATTAGCGAAAAAAACCCGGCTTCTTCTTTTTTCATCTTAGGAGTTTTTTGTTTTGTTTTTTGAAAAATGAATTAAAAATATACATTTTCCAAATCCATAGTCTGATTTTTCACAAGGTCACAAGGAAAAGTTTAACAACCGCAACCGGTATTCTTTCTTTCTTTTTCTTTCTTCTTTCTTTTCTTCTTTCTTTTCCTCCTTCTTTCTTCTTAATGTGTGCAGGGGGGGGGGGCGGAATTGTGGCTTGCCCAAAAATAGATATCTTCATCTTCCGATAATTTCAACTTCCTTTTACCTGCGTTGTTATTACATTTTTGAAATAGTATTTGGCAGTTTGAGTTTACTCAGTCATAGTGCCACATAGTTATGGCGAAAGATTGTGACACCCTTATAGTGGGTGGGGGAATCTTGTCTATCTTTTCGAAATCAATATCCGAAATCTTGACCGTTTTACCTGCACTTACCGAATACCACTCTTTGACACTTAAGGGTCGACACACAGGTAGATTATGAATTGAGGGGCGTAATTTTTTTACCACAGTTTACCGGATAGATGTTAGTGGAATATGAAATAAAGTCCAATGTATATATATTTCATCTCTCAACTGGGATTAATACTTTTAATAATAATCAAACTCTAAGGAAAACATAACTTTAATTATATAAAACTAGCAAAATAAAAAAATTGCCAGAGGAGATGGGAGTTGAAAATTTAGTATCAGAGAGTTTGTATAATAAGTAAAGTAAAATCATCAAATTTATTAAAGGAGTAAAAAATAAAATAAATTTATTAAAGAAGTAAAAAATAAAAAAATTGAAATGGAAACTTAGTTCTGATAACTTTAAATATATATTAAAATAAAACAAACTATATATAGATAGATAATACCAGGTATGTATTTATTAAAACTTGTTTAAAAAACCAATGAGGACTGTCAAATTTTGAGTGTTTTTATTCTATGTTGTGACGATTTTGGGTAATGTGACATAAGCAGTGACGTCATTGTTAGTGAGTTTGATTCTTGCTGGGGCCCCGCATACTTCTGACCTTGTGTCACATCTGAGCTAATCTAAGCACATTTTCAATTGAATGTGGTTCATTTTGATCTTTTAATAGAATTTTTGGTTTGGTTTAGTTTTGGTTTGGTTTGTTTTACAGCATATCAACCTTAGTGGATCATTTAATGCCGATAAAGTTTTGAAATAAATTCATTCTTAATGGATAAAATCATTTTTGTTTATAAACTCATGTTTTTCCATTTAACACATAGATGGGACCCTAACAGGTACTACCACTCCGGGTCAGAGTGGACCAGGGAGCAATGGTGATGAAGGGGTGCTCCACATTCCCCAAACTTCCAAAACTGGAACCTCACCATCAGATATAGTTTAAAGTCATTCCCAGGACATGTAGACCCTCAGCCACCACCTTTTAGCACCCATATGATAAAAAGGGTTGGGGCTTGCCATAAGGGCAATAGGGTTGGGGCAATCATATAGGTGCCAGGGCTTGACGTGACCAGCCGATTGATCGGAGGGGGCCTCTCCGACTGCCTGTCTAGCCCAAGAAAGGGCCAAAGTTGAGTATTGCAAGTCATGGACTGCTCATCCACCTGGGTTTTAGCCTTAAGGATCACAGGTCGCAACCCACGGCCAACAGGTGGAGTCTTACCCCTCTGCAGAGGTGCAGTCGGTGCATTTTACGCCCCAGCCGACAGGGCGGTAGGATTTTTAGACACCTTCCAAATTGATACAATATTAGAATTCAGTCCTCACTGAGTGTTCTATCACTGAGGCATGTTAAGTATCTGGCCGCCATCCTTGGCCAGTTGGAAAGAACTCAAAGTAAATAAGTAAGTCCCGAGTTATAGAATCCTTTGGTAAGTGAATAAGTCCCGTGATATGGAATCATTTGGTAAGTGAATAAGTCCCGTGATATGGAATCCTTTGGTAAGTGAATAAGTCCCGTGATATGGAATCCTTTAGGTCCGTCGTCCAAGAAGATCCAAGTAGTAGTGAGCTAAGATTAGAATCAGCCAGTATAAATAACAGCAACAGCAGCAGAGCACTGCCAGTGATTGGACAATAGTGGTCACATGCTTATCGGCGAGTCTATAAGTAGAAGTGACCATTTACCACACACCTTATATCTTAAAACTCCAACAGAGCCATGCTAAGTTTAAGGGTGCATCGCTCTGGAGCAGTGGTTAGCAAGCTATTGGAAACCTGGAAACCATTAATACAATCTTCATTAGTGCTCTAACATTCATGACCTTGTGTCAGATTATCTCATGCTTTAAAAAAAAATTTTTTTTACCAGTTACTTCTCTCAAAATATATTTTTGGTTATCACATTTATTTTGGAGGTGCATGGTGTAATGGTTATAATCGTAAGAAATGGGCATGACGAGACGAGTTCAAATCCTGGACGAGGCTGTTTACATTTCACATAGCGCTAATACCCTTGTTGAGATGCTGACACAGAAAAATCTAAAAGGACGCAGAAAAATCATATCAATGCATCCCAGTGTTTTTTGTTTTTCTTCCCCCACCAGCTAAAAGTAAATACATTTCAATATTTTCTTGGAAACGTAGTTCCCTTGTTACTTCTTCCATGAATTCACCATGGGTGAATTCAATGGTTGGAGCCGGCTCGACCGATCCAGGGTGAATGACATCACAAAATCATTGGGGAATGATGAAAATTTTGGTAAACTCTTCTCATTCCCCAATGATACCTGCATTGGAAAACTAAGGTCTAAATAAAAGTTCTGCTTTGTATTACTCTTACTGTATTACTAGATTGTATGTTTGGGGGGGGGGCACCTCACCTCACCTCACCTCACCTCACCCAGACACGGAATTTTCAGTCTTTTTTTCTGCTTTTTATTGATTTGAATAGATTTTGAATAATATTCTTCTCGATGCTTTTTTTATCAGCGACACGCAACTGTCTATTGTAAAAACAGCCCAAACAACTTTTTTCTCTCTATGACACACCCCCTCCCGCCTCTACTCTGCCATTTTTTTATAATTTTTTTTTTTCTTCTTTCTGAAAAGTTAAATGTTCTTTAGTGGCTACTTCATCTCTTATTATAAATGGAGATTCACTATGTGTATGTCTGTAACTGAAACTACATCACAATACTCTCAGGAATTGCATAAGTTTATCAATGAGTATTTAATTTATAGTCAAAATCATTAATACATAGTATAAATCTTAAATCTTCTTTTATCAACGAGGTCTCTATGAAAAATCTGAGTTAGATTTACCTCAAAACAACCCATGTTATTAGTGCATTTAAAATCCTGCAATGTGTCTTATATATCACAAAGAAACAAAGGTTTCCATAAAAAGCCTCCATGCTTCCTGTAGTCCACTGACACTATACCTGATGCCATTCTCCACATACATATGCACACACGCGCACACATTACTACTGTAAACTGTTCATGTTCCTGACACTAATAATTGTTCTGTGTACTTGACATGAGACGTTGATGAGTTGTGGTGCACCTGAGCACTGTACACAATAAATTTCATTATTATATATGGTGTGACTAATTTTCATTCTGGTTTTAACAAAACAAAGTTTAATAAATAATTACTTGGTGTACCTCTTATATAATTGTTTTATCCTCTAACGTCTTAAAATTAACCCAAGGAATGTTTTTATATAGAAACCAATTAAAATATAAATAAATTAGGGTAAGTAGTAATAATAATACGAATTAAAATTAATTAAATCGATTATTTAAGGTCACATTTTTAAAAGTAGTAACATAATGAGCATCAGTAAAAAAAAAGATTTTTTAAAAAGGCAAAATAATACTATTACATCTGTGATTAATTTTTAATACGTTTTAATTTAAACATTAAATTATTCCCACAATTTACAAAATCAGACTTTGTTAAATGAAGTTAGTTAACAAAACACGCTATTAAAAGATTTTTTTTTTTAATTATTACAACAGTTTCTTCATAGAAATCAATAACACTTATATTATTTCTATGAAGAAACTGTTCTTCACATTAAATCTTAAATATTTACTCCCGGTGGAGGGCGCATATTCTTGCGAGTTAAAATATTAAAAGAAAATCACCTCTAATTCAACACACATTGCCACACATCTCACAAAAATAGGGTGTCTCTGCAATGTGCTTTCGTTTAATGGATCAAGTATATCCACAAATGTTAGAGGTTTGTCTTTGTTTTTAATTTTCTACCGTCACATATGTCATGGTGAATAATAATTGATATCTTACTATAATGGAGATTCGGTGTTTGTTTGTCTGTAACCGAAACTATGTCACAATAGCCTTAGGAAATGCGTAAAATTATCAGTTAGTATTTAATTTCTAGTCAGAATCATTAATACATGCAGCAGAATTATAAATCTTCTTTATCAACGAGGTCTCTATAAAAATCTGAGTTAGATTTGCCTTAAAACCACCCATGTTATTAGTGCTTTTAAAATCCTGCAATGTGTCTTATATATCACTAAGAAACAAAGGTTTACATAATATATGGTGTGTAGTATTATCTGAGTTATTCGGACTATTGTCGTTGTCATCTGTACAATGTTTCGGCCGATATGCCCTCCGGCCTTCTTCAGGTATTTCTTGTTGGACTTGGGAACCTTCTTTTCAGACTCAGGAACTTGGGAGCCATCATGGAACTTTGAACCTAACCCTTTATTCAGTTCACGGGGGTATTCTGTTCTCATTCCGCTAACCATAGCTGGGGTACAGGTGTTAAGCTGTGTTAATTATTATTCTATGTTACAAGAAATACCTGAAGAAGGCCGGAGGGCATATCAGCCGTAACGTTGTACAGATAAAAATGAAGATGAGGACAATAGTCCAAATAACACAGATAATACTAATCATCAAGCCTCATTTCAAACATTCAGAGAAATAGAATATATGGTGTGTTTAATTTGCATACTGGTTTTAACAAAACTGGTTTTAATAAATAATTACTTGGTGTTATTGATTTTTGATATTATTGTTTTATTTTCCAATGTATTAAAATCAATTCTATGAATGATTTTATATAGAAACCAATTAAAATATGATTAAGATGTTTTTATGTGTTCTTATTTAATGTAATTAGTCTTTATAATTTAATATATTTCATTACATTAAAACTTCAATCCTTGCTGGATGACCTGATTTTACGACCTTGTGTCACATCCTACCCATGCCGAATGGGTTGGGTAAATACTGTGTTTTTCCCCAAAATAGGATCTATCTATCTATCTATCTATATATATATAGATTAAATAAGCGCGTGGTGTAATGGTTAAAGTCATGGGAAATGGACTTGTCGCCCCAAGTTCAAATCCTGGATGTGGTAATTGCATTTCACTTAGCGCTAATACCCTTGGGAAAGGTGTGAATTCTACTCTCCCTCCAGCTATGGGTAAATAGTAGGGCAGACTGGGCTTTTTATCCTTGGTTAGGCAACCAGTCTAGGAGAATTTCGATCAATTAGTCATCCGGAACAGTTTGCCAGGGACGGTAAAAAATTTTCCTAAAAGTTAGTACTACATTCGAATAATGGCCGTCCAGTGATTGCCCGAATGCTGACCTCAAAATGAGGCTACGTCACCGTAGGTCTATTCCCAAAGCCATGTAATGAATAATGGTGGAGGAAGATAGTTTAAAAGGACCGAATTATGTACTACTAACCCTTCTCATGGTAACTTAAAGTAAAAAAGTATTTTTTTAGCTCTAAACACACTAGGAAATGGATTTTTTGTCCAAATATCCAGAATTATCACTGCTTCAGCTTTTTTTAATGTTTTATTACATGTTATTATGCTACTGATGACTGACAAGTATAGATGATGCTAATGAATTAAACAAATATTTTGATTTTGGGATGGTCCAAACCCCATTCGGGATGGTTGATAATTTTTGTTTGGGAAGGTCATGAAAAAAGTTAGTGTCGGGGCCTGCCAGATCCATTTTGAAAGGAATTTGATTTTGTTTTTCACCGGTTGTTAGTAAACAAAACAGATGGCTGATAAAAACCAGTAACATTTTTATACTAAAATAGTTTTTTATTTTAATAAAAAAATTAGTTTTTTCATATTGATCTTATTAGCATATGTGAAAAAAATTAATTTTGTACTAAAGATAAACTAATATTGTTATTTTTAAAAACACTAAACCTTAAAACGAAAGACATGTTTATTTAATTTCCATGTGCCTCTACGGATAGTTAATAAAAAAAAATGAGTTATTTCATGTTGTTGTTAGTATATGTTATCCGCATTTCTCTTCTGATTAAATAAGACTATTTTAATATAAAGACGTGTCTTTCGTTTAAAGTTTTATAATTAAAACAAAAACAAAACAAAAAACAAAAATATCAATAACAATATTAGTTTAAAATTAAAAAGCATTTATTTAAAAATATATTTTGCCAGGGTTAGGGGTAGGGTTAGCAGTTGTTATTATTATAATCTTATAATATACTTTCTATAGCTTTAGCCATTACCAAGTTAAACGTGTCTAACGTTAAAAGTTTTATAATTAAAAAAGAATCGCTATTGACTTAACAACATGAAATAAGTTTTTAAAAAAGTGTCTTTAATATAAAAACGTGTCTTTCGTTTATAGTTTTATAATTAAAAAGAAAATTGTTACTGAAGTAACAACTTCAACATGAAATAACTAAAAAAAAAAGTGCATCTAAAAATTGTCTGTTAACAAACAACCAGATTTTGAAGGTGAAAAGCAAAATAAGTCCTTTTGAATCTAGGTCTCACCTGGGGTGCTTATTGGTGTCTTGGTCCGATTTTTTAATCTTAAATCTGATTCCTTTTTCTTTAATCCAGGTGACCATTTTTGGTGTCCAGTGAGTTAGGATGTCCAACTGCGACCGTGAAATAAAACAAGAAGCTCTTGTTTTCAATGAAAATGACCAATCGAAAACGGACGACATTTACCCGATCCAACTGATAGCGAATGTTTCCCAGCAACCCACAACATCGGGCATTGGCAACAGACAACAGGATAACCTTTCCGATACTTCAGAGTTTTCTTTTCTGGGAAATTCCTATCAGTTCTTTAACACCAACATGTCAACCTCTGGAGGAGGAGGAGCGGAAGAATGCAGCATTTTATTGGATGGGGAAAATTCTGCAAACGGGGGAGACGAGGATTCATCTGCAAATGCTAAATCCAGGAAATTGCCGTGTCCGAAGTGTTCATTCCAAACGACGGAAAAGATCCTCTTGGAACGACACATGAGGAAACACAATCCGACTTTTGTCTGCAAAGTTTGTAAGATTCACTACCCATCGGTTTCGTCATTGATCAATCATTACAGCAAACGGCACCTTGCCGAGGCGGGAGACGCTCACCACTACTGCCCGATGTGTCCATTCTCTAGCGTCGAGAAATTGGAATACGATAAACACATCACCCGGCATGAGACTGCTGGTTACGTTTGTCAGATATGTGGACAGCCATTTGCTAAGCAGGTGTCGATGAAATGGCATGTGAAATTTAAGCACAACATTAACACAGACACAGTTAACGAACCGGCGGAGGATACTACTTCCGGAGATGCTGAGCAATTGAATATCAATCTTAGAGCCGAACAGATGGAACCGATTTCCATGGAAGAATTGCAGTCGGAATTGCTGGATCGAGAAATGGAAGCGGAACAGGAAATAAAACCATTTGCAAAACGTTTTAGTTGCATGTTCTGCTCCAAGAGCTTCAGTACCAAATTGGTTCTGAGGTACCACGCTTGGCGAAGTCACAGGGAACGATTGCAAATCAATCAGTTACAGAAAGCTGGAGAGTTACTTCAAGAACTGATGCCGGCACAAAAGACTAGTACCAAAATTTGGCACCTTTCAAAACGGGTCAAGTCTTCTAACCAGACTTCTGGCTATCAGTATCAATGTCCCGTCTGCTCGTTCAGTACAATCTACAAGAGCACACTCGATAGGCACGTCAAGAAGCATGGAGAAGCAAAATTTGAGTGTGATATTTGCGGAATGCCTTTTACGGTAATCGGCAATTTGAATCACCACAAGAAGGTGCACCATCCCGATTTAATGCCAAACACCATACAGCTCCCGAAACGGCATAAGTGTAGCCTCTGCGTTTACAATACCAGTTACAAATCGACTCTTGAACGACATCTACGAACCCACGGCATTGCAAAATATCACTGCATGTTGTGTTCAATGCCATTTGTATTTACAGGGAGTTTCGTCACCCATCGAGAACTCAAACACCAGATTCTTGATAAAGACTTTGAGGAAACGGTCTTTACGGACAAACTTACAGAGGAGTCCAAGTTATCGGGTGGTGGTGGCAAGTTTCTCAAGAGACGTAAGTGTCCCTACTGTTCTGTGCATATGTCGAGTGCTAGCAAACTGAACCGACATCTGCGCACTCACAAGAACGCTGGATATTACTGTGGCAGCTGCAGTGTCTTCTTCCAACTGCGATCGGATTTTGAAAATCACATGAGGAACCACCTCCAATCAAGAGGTTTTCAAAGTAGGCAGCAGCAGCCAGACGCTGCAGTGACCCACTCCCCTGCCAACAGGGTAGCTCAACAGGGACCTGCGGAAGAAGCAAGCGCCGAATTCGATACCTCGAATACGTTGCAGGAGAGATTGGTAGAAACCGAGCAGAAACTTGTAACAGGTGACCTTGCGACTTTCCATAACGTCATTGGAAAACCATCAAATTCTATGATGCAAATTTATGAAAATGAGGCAGGAAATAAAGCGACAACGAGTCTGTCGACAAAAGATATGGTTAAGATTGACTTAACAGAACAGCAACTCTCGAAAGCTAGTTTGGTTTCGAGGCACAGTTTGGGCGCGGCTCAAGCAGGAGGTAATAGACATTTTAATGATGTAGCTGAAAGTTCGCTGAAGATCGTCTCAACGTGTGGATCAGCTGATCAGCATATTTTAGGCTCTTCAACGATGTCAGGTCAAGGGTCAATGCAAAATCTTTACAATTCCGCTTCCGCGTTGCCGGACCAGACATACCCGATCGCGTCACAATCGGACAATTTCCAATTGGACAATGCAAACTATTACTCTTCACAAAGAACGATTTTGATATCGGTCAGCGGCCATACGTGACTCAGGTTTACGCGTCAAATAACCAAAATTTTGAGATCCCGCAGAAAGACTCGTTTCCAATTAGAGATAATCCGAAACAGCAACGGCAGCAACAGTTTTTGTCGTCAACATCTTCGGACCAAAACCTTCACCGAGAACGCCCAAATTCTGGGTTATCTCATTGCTCCCAACAACAACAACATCAGCAGCAGCAGGAGTCGATGAGCAGAGATGACAATGGTGGTGATTTGTGTGCTTGTAAAATCCTTCAGCCAGTGCATGGAGAAGTCCTTGCCAACCCTCCGTTTAAGGGACGATATGCCAAACTTGTCTCGGACTTTGACGATTTTGCTATGCGTCCCTTTGCGTGTTCTTTGTGTTTCTTTCGTTGCAGTGTCCTCAAAGATTTATACAGTCACGTGCAGAATCACCTGACTGGCTGCAATTTGACCCCTACACCTACATCGGCTAAATTCAATACAGGACCTTATTTACAGGGCCTCGATCCCCAGGGTGACAATGCCAATCAAGCCCACCCCAGTATTCCTGATATTGAATACATTGATTAAAAAGATTATTATTCATAGTCAATTTTTTTCTACTGTGAATGTGACCCCTTTAAGTATTTTCTAACCCAAAAGGTAACATCAAGGAGATGGACTCCCTCACTGCTCAGCTGGTCACTCCACTGGTCTGGTGCTAGGGGAAAGGAGATAGACTCCCTCACTGCTCAGCTAATACCGACAATAGGTCACTCCACCAACTTTACTTTGTTTTTTTACTCCTTGTTTAAATTCAGTTTTCTTTCTCCTAGACTGGTTACCTTATCAAGGCTAAAGATCCCAGTATTTCCCTAAAAATACAACAGAGTTTATATTATTGGTAATCTTTAACTTGTTCCTCGTAAATTCCTACTATAAAATAAACTGAACTCTCGTTTTATGTCCGTGTTTTTGCAATAAATGTTTTAAATGTGTTTGCAGTAAATAAAGAAAATATATTCAGTATTGTAAAATAACGGGTGCAAGAAAAATAAAACATTTATTGCAAAAACACGGACATAAAATGAGGGTTCAGTTTATTTTATGGTAGGAATTTATGAGGAACAAGTTAAGGATTACCTATATTATTTTTCACTCGGAAATATAGTACTAGGCTTATTTTGGGGGGATGTCGAGTGTTTGCATCGCATGATGTGATTGTAAAGAATTCTTATTTCCTTCGTCTGTCTGCCGCTCTCAACTAGGGCTTATTTCAAGGGGAAGGGTTATTATTATTAAAATCTTCATGAAAAATCATGCTAGGTCTTATTTTGCATTTTGGAGAGAAAATCACATTTACACACACATATATATATATATATATATTTAACAGCCTCTCCGCACGAGCAGGATGCGACACAAGGTCAGTTTCTTAAGCGGAGCTTAACAGGTTTGAATTCAGAGTTTTCCTTCTCCTAGACTGGTTACCTAGCCATGGTTAAAGAGTCCAGTCTGCCCTGCTATTTATCCATAGCTGGAGGGAGAGTAGGGTTCATACCTTTCCCAAGGGTATTAGCGCTATGTGAAATGCCAACAGCTTCGTCCAGGAATTGAACTCGTGTTGACAAGTTCATTTCCTACGACTCGCAAGAGAAACTGGGGGGGGGGGGTCAGGTGGATATCAAATGGTTATAGAATTTGAATTTAATATAGTTTGCATTTAGCTCTGTCAGTAGAACATCCATTAAGGTACTACAAGGTTCTGAGTTCAATACCAGCCCTCACCTTATATCTATGTGATAAAGTGATGGGCTGATGGGGGTGTGGTGTACCACCTCAGACGCAAAAACAATCTCCTAGTCTAGTGCTAGTGAAAAAGAGATATTAATACAGACAATAAACCACTCCGCTGATTTTACTTACATAAAATCTTGGTATAATATACAGTATAATAACACCTAACCTGTTTGGTGGGTGACGACCTGTGATGCTTAAAGATGGAATCCTGGTGGCTGAGTAGTCCATGATATGCAACACACCACTCTGGGCCTTACTTAGGCTAGACGAATGGTTGGAGAGGCCCCATTCCAATCAATCAGCTGGTCACATCAAGTCCTAGCACCTATACGATTGTCCCAACCCTACCGCCCTTATGGCAAACCCTACTGCTTTTTATCATATATGTGCTAGAAGGCAGTCACTGAGGGTCTTAAAGTCCTGGGTATGACATTAAACTGTCTGATGGTGAAGTTCCAATTCTGGAGCTCTGGGGAATGTGGAGTATCCCTTGATCACCATTACTCCCAGGTCCACTCTGATCCAGAGTGTTAGGGTCCCATCTATGGTTTAAAGAGAAAAAAATTAGTTTAAAAAAAAAAAATGGTGCACCCATCAAAAATGAATAAATCAAAATGTCTTTCGGCTTAAAATAACCCACCAGCGGTTGACATGCCGTAAAATTCCACCAACCAGTTCTCGATAAAAAAATATATATTTTGAATAAAAAATTTTTTTTTTTTTAATTTAAAAAAAACCTAAGTAGGGCATGATAATTCAACTACAGACAATTTGAATATTGAAAACAACGTAAAATGTCCTGGAAATGATGTTAAACTTTATCTGATGGTGAGGTTCCAGTTTTGAGGTTTGGGGAATGTTGAGCACCCCTTCATCACCATTGCTCCCTGGTCCACTCTGACCCGGAGTAGTAATACCTGTTAGGGTCCCATCTATAGGTTAAATAGAGAAATGTGTTTATAAAAAAATTGTATTATCCATTAAGAATTTATTTATTTCAAAACTTTATCGGCATTAAATGACCCACTGAGGTTGATATGCCGTAAAACAAAACCAAACCAAAAAAAAAAAAACAACGTAAAGATTGAATTCACCTCGGATGAATTTCATGGATTGACAATTTTGTAATTTAACTCTTTGCCTACTTTAAGTGGCTCTCCCACCATTGCGATCACCATAAGCCACTGGCAGCAGATCTTGCATGAATCATTATAATTGAGCCGAAGGACTCAGATTACAGTAATATTTGAATGGAAAGAATTCTGAGGTGAACCGATAGTGAACTCTGAAATATCCCATCAAACAGATAAAAAATCCCAGGGAAATTTGGTAGGCAAAGAGTTATATGACATTAAACATTGAATTGGGAAGTAACTATTTTTAAAAATATATTTAACAAAAATATTGTTTAAATGATCTACAGCAGTATGCCAAACGTTGCCAGTAAGATCAGCAAAATTAATTAGAGTAAATTTAGTTTTTTTCCTATAAGTCCAACATAAACAAAGGGGAACCACTCTTGACTGATAAATTATTTATTTATTGATCTACCAGGAAAAAAGATGAATTTAGGGTTAATTTAATGGGAAAATAAATAAATAATTTATCAGTCAAGAGTGGTTCCCTTTCTTTATGGAGTTATAGGAAATAATCTAATTTATTACAAACCACAATAAGTGGGGAACTTCCGTGCAATTGTCATAAAAAAATTTTTTTTTTAAAGTTGAAATTATTAAATGTAAATTGGATTTGTATTAGTTTAATTAGATCAGTGGTTCTCAACCGGGGTCCATCTAACATTTTTTGGGGACCCAGGCAAGTAAAATGTATTTAACTATAAAAATACAATGGGATTTTTAAACAACAAATGGCTATGGGGTTTCCACCAAGTTTGTCTAATATAAATAACTTTCGGAAACATTTCTTCACACCCAGAATTGCGGAGGCATGGAATAAGCTGCCCGCGTCTGTTGTAAGCTGCCAAAACACCGAATCTTTCAAAGCCTCCATGCTTCCTGTAGTCCACCGACACTATACCTGATGCCCCTCTCCACATATATGCACACACACACGCATATTACTACTGTAAACTGTTCATGTTCCTGACACTAATATATTATTCTGTGTACTTGACATGAGACTTTGATGAGTTGTGGTGCACCTGAGCACTGTACACAATAAATTTCATTATTAAAATAGGATTAAAAGGGGTCAATAGGTAAAAAAGTTTGAGAACCATTGAATTAGACTAATACAAGACTTTACTCAGAATCGAACGAAGATTCAGATGCATAAATCTCGGATGTGGAAAAAGAGCAAAAAAAAAAAATTTAAAATAATTTCTTTCTGGCCGTGAACTTTCATACAAGTAGATCTGCAACTTCCTCAGCCACTGAGCAGGCTTCCATTGTTATTTTGTTAATAGCAATGAAAGAAAAACAAAAATTGCAAGTATTATCTGCGTTATTCGGACTATTGTCCCCATCTCCATTCATCCCGAATACGACAAGAAAGTTCCCGAGTTCGAAAAAGAAGGTTCCCGTGTCCGAGAAGGTTCCCGAGTCTGACAAGAAATACATGAAGAAGGCCGGAGGTTATATCGGCCAAAACGTTGTACAAATAACAATGAAGATGGGGACAATAGTCCGAATAACGCAGATAATACTAATCTTCAAGCCTCATCTCAAACATTCAGAGAAATAAAAATTGCAAGATTTTTTTTTTAAAAACATTTTATTTGTTGACATTTTTATTGGAATTAAAATGATGTGTAATGTTATAAAGCACAAATGGATTTGACAAACATTGGTTGACTTAAAAAAAAAGAAATTTAAAAAATGATCAACCAAGTTTGTCTATTATAAATAAATGATAAAAAATAATTCACCAGGTCTTAATTCTTTTTTTTTTCATCATACAAAGCTCCCACCCTTATACATTGATCAGACTTTTTTTTCTTTTTTTAAGTTAGTGACCATTTTTAAGTTTTTATTTTTCACAAATTGTTAAAGTTATCTCCCTTGAAATACGATATAGCAGATTTATTTAGTTTTATAGTGAAGAAATAATTTCTTTTAATCATTAATATTACATCTTATTATAATGGAGATTGTGGGTTTGTCTGTCTGTAACCGACAACCTTTTATTTCACATTCCCCCATGTTTATTTTATTTATTTTATTTATTATTTAACTTACCATATCTACATACTAATAGCATGCAATTGTATTTAAATATACAACAAAAGAGCAGTTTACAGTATGAATGGGAAGGCTAATTTGCATTTTGATTTTAATAGTATTAGTATGCTTAGTATTATTGATTTCTAATCGTTTGGTTTTATCTTAATGAATATGAGCAAAAGTCTCTTCAATAAATCTTAAAAGAAATCCATTAACAAGAAAAAATAACTATAATATTATTCTTTACTTCCTATTTTAACTAAATAGTTAAATTAGGAAAATTTAGCAATGAAAGACGGGAGTAATGGAAAATGATGGAAGAGTTAGTTTCAAAGTTGTTCTATTTTTCAATCATACCCCCTCTGTTCAAAATCTTTTTATCTACATTCTTATTCAGTTTCATTAGCCTTTCTAATTTAATATATTTTATTATAAAATTTAACTAAAATACTTGCACCCGGAGGGTGCATATATTTGCTAGTGTGAATAAATAGAAAAACTTGAATAAAAAAAGGTGTCCTGTATATTTATTCCATGGCTGAATTCAGAATTTAATAAGTTTTTAGGGTTAAGGAAATCCTAAATTATAACAATTAATCTAATGAATAATTGATATTTTGGACTGTTGTCCTCATCTTTATTGTGTATAAACACAACATTCAGGCCACTGTAACCTAGGGATCTGTTTTAGGTGTTAGGTTTTTTAAAAAACACCTAAAACAGAGCCCAAGGTTAGTTGCCTGAACGTTGTGTTTATACACAATAAAGATGAGGACAATAGTCCAAAATATCAAAATTATTCATATCAAGCTTTATCTCATAAATACACTTACTAATATATAAATTAATCTTATGAATTTGCCTTGAATCACTTGGAAATGTTAATTGATGACCAAACTCAGATTGAGTGAATCATTAAATGATACATTTCCAAGATTTTTTTTTTATCTTTCTTGCAATTGTTGAGTTTTTCAAAATATGCAACAGATAAAAAAAAAAAAAAAAATTATATATAATAAATTCTAACACTTTCTACTTATAAAAAAAAAATTGACCTTTTTGTGTTTTTTTTTTCTTGTCAGAAAAGTGTTGTTTTGGGATCTTTTGTTGTGATGGAATTACTTTAAGTTTTAACAATATAACACAAACCATCAACATAAAAGAGAAAGAAAAAAAATTAAGATTAAAAAAGGAAAGAAAAAAAGGGTTTAAGTCACTCAATAATTATAAAGAAGATGCTATTGAGACAAGACCAATAGCCATCCTCCTATTTACCTGGACAAAAACCCAGAATAAAATATATTTAATACTTTTTTTTTTTTTTTTTTTTAAAACCACACTTTGATGTTAAATGTAAATTTAAAAAAAGAATTCTTAGGCACACTTGGACATTCTGAAAATTCTCTATAATCCCAGTTAAAAATAAAATATCAGTTTTAAGAATATTTCCAATATAAGGCAGGGTAAAAAATAAAGATAACTGTCAGAGCAATTTATATCACTTGGGGGGGGGTGAGGGGAAGTGATGACCATTTCTAAAGACAAAAACAAAAATTGATGACAAATTTCTCCCTTTACATGGAATTTATCATTTTCTTTCTTTCTCTCTCTCTCTCTCTTCATTTTGGAATTTAACACTCAAAGTTATAAGTCTAGTTTGGAAAACTTTTTTTTTTTTTTTTTTTTTTCTCTCAATGGGAGGTATCATTGGACAATGTTTACCAAAACTTTTCTCATTCTCAATGATGCCTGCATCAGAAAAATAAGGTGTGTATGTATATATATATATATATATATAATACAAACTTTTGAAAAAGAGGAATGTAGTTCCTCCAAATATTGGTAAAGTTCTTTATTTATTTCACACATTTCTTTCAGGCTTCTAAACAACAACAAAATTATCTTCCCATATATATATATATATATATTATCATATCTTAACTTGTATTATAACATATACACATATAAATAGACTCATCAGATAGATCGGTATATATATATATATATATATATATATATATATATATATGTGAAGAGATGGAAGTGAATCCGACGGTATGTAGTATATTAAGAAAATTGAAAGAACACAGGTTTAACAGTGTTTTGATCTATTAATTAGATCATCTTCAGGGCATTTGTTGGTATATGGAAGGTGATAAAAATTTTTTATCACAGAATAACGAGAAAAGCAAGTGATAGTCCTTGTTTATCAGTCTGTTCAAAATTTGAAGTCTGAAGAAAGGACGCTGAAAAAAGTGGACGGTTTGAAATATGGCGTCAAATATTCTTTCAGCGTCCTTTCTTCAGACTTCAAATTTTGAACAGACTGATAAACAAGGACTATCACTTGCTTTTCTCGTTATTCTGTGATAAAAATTTTTATCACCTTCCATATACCAACAAATGCCCTGGAGATGATCTAATTAATAGATTGAAACACTGCAGTGTCGGCCAATAAACTTACCACTCAACTTATTTAAACCTGTTTTCTCAATATACTACATATATATATATATGGGAAGATTTGAAAATTTATACACAATCATTCAAAACAATCATTTGGTGTAGTCGCACATAGTTATCTCCCCCTAGATCAGCTATTTATAAATGAATCTCTACCTTAACTCAACCAAAAAAACTTTATTCAAATATAATTAGTTTAAGTGAAGCAATTACCTTGTTCAACTTTTATTACATGAACGCAAAAAATAACCGAGTAAAAATTAAGTTGTTTTTTTTTTCTCTTCGGTTTTTAAGAAAAAAAAATTGTAATTATCATTAACATTTGTAGAATAATTTGTTTTATAAAATGTATCTTTAATTTGGAACAGAAATCACCAAGTAATAAGAAAATCGCTAAAATCTTCCAACTTTGTTTTTTAAATAGAAAAATATGCAGTTAAAAAAAAAATCCCTTTCTTTTTTGGCCGAGATCAAAAATTTTGTTTTAGTCTTCAGATTCAATGAAATCTTTATAAAATTATTTTGTAAATTCTCATTTAAAAAAAAAAAAAAAAAAAAATTTTTTTTTTTTTTTTAATAATCAAAATGTCCCTTCCCCTCGAGCAGTCAGTCTATCAATGCAAGCAATAAGACAGAATTTCAAATTCATCTTAAAACTTATACAAATCAAAAAAATTAAAAATAAAATCCTTAAAAAACTTTTGCTCATTGATTTCTAAAATGAAATGAATGTTTGTAATTAAAAATCTTATTATAATGGAGATTCAGTGTCGGTTATTTTCTGTAAGTCCAACATAAAGGGGAACCACTCTTGACTGATAAATTGTTTATTTATTGATTGATCTACTATGAAAAAAGAATACAGGTTTAGGGTTAGTTTAATAGGAAAATAAATAAATAATTTATCAGTCAAAAGTGGTTCCCTTTTGTTTATGTTGGACTTACAGGAAATAACCCAGTGTCTGTGTAACCAAAATTGTCAGCACTCCTTTAGTTATCTACATTATATTCTCAATAAATATCAAATAATCATTTATTTAATCTTAATTAGCATCTTATTTATTAACCATATCTATATTAAAGTCAAGCAGAGTTAGATTTGCTTCAAAACAACCTGTTATTAAAATTTTGCAATGTGTATTATATATCACTAAGAAATAACGGTTTACATAGTATACAGTAATTTGCATAATGGTTTTATCAAAAGTGGGTTTAAAAAATAATCACTCAGTGTTATTGATTTATTAAAAGCAATCCTATAAAGCAATCTATATATATATATATATATATATCTTGTGTGTGTGTGAAGAGAAAAATGGAAGTGAATCCGACAGTATGTAATATAGTGAAAGATTTGAAAAAACACAGGTTCAAATAAAATGAGTGATATTTATTCAGCCAACGCTGCAGTGTTTCAATCCGTTTAGTAGATCTTCTTCAGGGCTTTTGTTGATATAAGGAAAAGTAAAATTTATCACAGAATAATAAGGAGACTGATGAAAAAAAAAGACTATCACAGTCTCATTATTATTCTGTGATAAATTTTACTTTTCCTTATATCAACAAAAGCCCTGAAGAAGATCTACTAAACAGATTGAAACACTGCAGCGTTGGCTGAATAAATATCACTCATTTTATTTCAACCTGTGTTTTTTCAAATTTTTCACTTATATATCAATAAAATTAAAAAATAAGGGTAATCTGTTTATATGTGTTCTTATTTAGTTTCATTAGTCTTTCTAATTTTTCCTTAATTAAAAAGAGACATTTTATCTATTTATTTATTGATATCATTCTTTAAAATCAAATTTCAAAACAAAATCCAAAATTACACACTAAAAGTCCCATTAACATTTTGGCCACGATGAATTTAAAATCCAAATTTTAATTATGGATTTTAATTTTTTTTTTTTTTTTTTTTTTACAATTAAACCCAAAATTTGTCAGAATTAATCTCAAAGGAGATCCATTAACATTTTGTGCAAATGGATCTTTTTTCAAAAGAGGAAATCTATTAGGATTGCAATTTTTCTTTGAGGAAGAAAAATAGGACAATATTACCTTTAGGCACCCCTTTTGCTTTACCGATCCATAAGTACATTTTTTCATTTACACCGTCAACATCCGGTTGTTTGTTAACACGATTTTTAGAGGGTTTTTTTTTTTTTATAAACCTAACCCCTAACCCTTAACAAACAACCGGATGTTGATGGTGTAAATGAAAAAAAAAAAAATGTACTTATGAATCAGCAAAACAAAAGGGGTGCCTAAAGGTCATATGGTCCGAAAAATGTTCATTTATTCATTTGCAATGTTTTAATTGATATTCACAAGGAAAATAAAAATGCATTTTTATTTCAACAAAATAAATATTTTTACTTATAATGGAAATTATTTAACTGTAACTACGTCACCACTGACATCACAAGTTCCTTAGTTATTTAAGTTATATTCTCAACGACTATGAAATAGAATTATCTAAATCTTAATTAGCATCTTATTTATTAACGATGTCTATTAAAGTCCGAGTTACATTTGCCGCAAAACTGTCCATACTATTAATGCATTTGAAATCCTGAAATGTGTTATATATCTGAAAGAAATAAAGATTTACATAGTATATGGTGGGAATAATTTGCATAAGGATTTTAACAAAACTGGGTTTAATAGTTATTTGCTGTTACTGATTTCTAATACCATCATGTATTATCAAACATATTAAAAGCAATCCTATATATAATTTTGTATAGAAATTAATTAAAATAACATTAGAATAAGTAATATTTTTATATTCATTCTTATTTAGTTTTGTTAGACTTTCTAATATAATATTTTATAACATTAAAGCTTAAATACTTAATCCCGGCAGAAGGTGCATACTTTTGCTTGTGAGAATAATCAAATGAATTTCATTCAAAAAGAAAACCATTAACTTTCAGGTCCATTTATCCTCTTTTTTTTTTTTTCATTTATTTAAAAAAAAAAAATGCTTGATTGTATATTAACAACAATCGAACTGCAGTGAAAGACCAATTTTTTTTTTTTAATTTAGCAAAGAAAAAAGCCCGACTGAATTTTCAAAAGAACCATAAAAAGTGACACCTTGAACTTTTGAGACAAGATCCCAAAATTTGAATGAAGTGCATAAAGGGTGGAAGCAAAATTTGGAAAAAGGAAAAAAAAAAAAAAAAAAAAAAAAATTTGAAAAATGAACAATTTTTTTTTTTTTTAAGTTCAAAAATTTCCAAAAAGCAAGTTGTAAAAGTTTATAAAAAATTCATTCCGCATAAAAGTTTTTAGCAACCACTCAAAATTGTTTAAAAAGTGCAAGACTTGAAAAAAAAAAAAAAAAGTTGTTTTTTTTTTTTTTGTTTCTTTTTTTCAATTGAAGAATTATTGGTCATTTCAAATATTTGGTTGCAAATTTTTTTCTTGTTACGAGTCAAAATTTGTGTTTAGGAATCCATAGAAAAAAATTCACAAAGGATTTTTTGCTTAAGAGGTAGTTTTTAGGCAAAAAGAGAGGAATTAACATTTCCCTCTTCACTTTTTATAAAAAGGCAACAAAAGGAAAGTCTTGTTAGATAATTATTATTGGGGAAAAAAAAAACATATCAATTATTTTTATTATTATTACTTATTTTAATAATAATAATTTATATAATAATTATATATATATTAATTTTTTAATAATAATTATTTTATATAATAATAATATCTTGAATAATAAATTATTTTATTATTATTAATAATAATAATAATATCTTGAATAATAAATTAATTTATTATTATTATAATAATAATAATATCTTAATAATAATTATTTTATTATTATTATAATAATAAAATAATAATAAACACAGCTAACACTGTACTCTCCGCTTATGGTTAGTGATGATACCATGGATTTGAATAAAGGGGGTTGGCCCAAAGTTCGTGATGGTCCTGATAACAACAAGAATGTTTCCAAGTTCGAGACAGGGAGTCCAAAAGAAGTTCAAGTTGAGCGAAGAATACCTTCAAGAGGGGAACATCAGACCGAAACATTCGTACAGATAACATAAAGATAAAGGACAATTGTCCGAATAATACAAATAATACAAAAGGAATCAAGGGAAAGTACATACACTGTATATAGTCACATATATAGTGAAAGATTTGAAAAAACACAGGTTCAAATAAAATGAGATATTTATTCAGCAACGCTGCAGTGTTCAATCTGTTTAGTAGATCTTCTTCAGGGTTTTGTTGATATAAGGAAAAGTAAAATTTATCACAGAATAATAAGGAGACTGATGAAAAAAAAACTATCACAGTCTCATTATTATTCTGTGATAAATTTTACTTTTCCTTATATCAACAAAAGCCCTGAAGAAGATCTACTAAACAGATTGAAACACTGCAGCGTTGGCTGAATAAATATCACTCATTTTATTTCAACCTGTGTTTTTTCAAATTTTTCACTTATATATCAATAAAATTAAAATAAGGGTAATCTGTTTATATGTGTTCTTATTTAGTTTCATTAGTCTTTCTAATTTTTCCTTAATTAAAAAAGAGACATTTTATCTATTTATTTATTGATATCATTCTTTAAAATCAAATTTCAAAACAAAATCCAAAATTACACACTAAAAGTCCCATTAACATTTTGGCCACAATGAATTTAAAATCCAAATTTTAATTATGGATTTTAATTTTTTTTTTTTTTTTTTTACAATTAAACCCAAAATTTGTCAGAATTAATCTCAAAGGAGATCCACAAACATTTTGTGCAAATGGATCTTTTTTCAAAAGAGGAAATCTATTAGGATTGCAATTTTTCTTTGAGGAAGAAAAATGGGACAATATTACCTTTAGGCACCCCTTTTGCTTTACCATTCCATAAGTACATTTTTTCCATTTACACTGTCAACATCCGGTTGTTTGTTAACACGATTTTTAGAGGTTTTTTTTTTATTTTTTTAATTATAAACCTAACAAACAACCGTAACGGTGTAAATGAAAAAAAAATGTACTTATGAATCAGCAAAACAAAAGGGGTGCCTAAAGGTCATATGGTCCGAAAAATGTTCATTTATTCATTTGCAATGTTTCAACTGATATTCACAAGGAAAATAAAAATGCATTTTTATTTCAACGAAAGAAATATTTTCATTTATAATTGAAATTATTTAACTGTAATCGAAACTACGTCACCACTGACATCACAAGTTCCTTAGTTATTTAAGTTATATTCTCAACAACTATGAAATAGCATTATCTAATCTTAATTAGCATCTTATTTATTAACGATGTCTATTAAAGTCCGAGTTACATTTGCCGCAAAACTGTCCATACTATTAATGCATTTAAAATCCTGAAATGTGTTATATATCTGAAAGAAATAAAGATTTACATAGTATATGGTGGGAATAATTTGCATAAGGATTTTAACAAAACTGGATTTAATAGTTATTTGCTGTTACTGATTTCTAATACCATCATGTATTATCAAACATATTAAAAGCAATCCTATATATAATTTTGTATAGAAATTAATTAAAATAACATTAGAATAAGTAATATTTTTATATTCATTCTTATTTAGTTTTGTTAGACTTTCTAATATAATATTTTATAACATTAAAGCTTAAATACTTAATCCCGGCAGAAGGTGCATACTTTTGCTTGTGAGAATAATCAAATGAATTTCATTCAAAAAGAAAACCATTAACTTTCAGGTCCATTTATCCTTCTTTTTTTTTTTTTTTTACATTTATTCAAAAAAGAAAAAAATGCTTGATTGTATATTAACAACAATCGAACTGCAGTAAAAGACCAATTTTTTTTTTTAATTTAGCAAAGAAAAAGCCCGACTGAATTTTCAAAAGAACCATAAAAAGTGACACCTTGAACTTTTGAGACAAGATCCCAAAATTTGAATGAAGTGCATAAAGGGTGGAAGCAAAATTTGGAAAAAGGAAAAAAAAAAAAAAAAAAAAAAAAAAATTTGAAAAATGAACAATTTTTTTTTTTTAAGTTCAAAAATTTCCAAAAAGCAAGTTGTAAAAGTTTATAAAAAATTCATTCCGCATAAAAGTTTTTAGCAACCACTCAAATTGTTTAAAAAGTGCAAGACTTGAAAAAAAAAAAAGTTGTTTTTTTTTTTTTGTTTCTTTTTTTCAATTGAAGAATTATTGGTCATTTCAAATATTTGGTTGCAAAATTTTTTTCTTGTTACGAGTCAAAATTTTGTGTTTAGGAATCCATAGAAAAAAATTCACAAAGGATTTTTTGCTTAAGAGGTAGTTTTTAGGCAAAAAGAGAGGAATTAACATTTCCCTCTTCACTTTTTATAAAAGGCAACAAAAGGAAAGTCTTGTTAGATAATTATTATTGGGGAAAAAAAAAATCATCAAGTTTTTATTATTTTTATTATTATTACTTATTTTAAATAATAATAATTTATATAATAATTATATATATATTTTTTTTATAATAATATTTTATATAATAATAATATCTTGAATAATAAATTATTTTATTATTATTATAATAATAATAATATCTTGAATAATAAATTATTTTATTATTATTATAATAATAATAATATCTTGAATAATAAATTATTTTATTATATTATTAATAATAATAATAATAATAATAAACACAGCTTAACACCTGTACCTCAGCTATGGTTAGTGGAATGAGAACAGGATACCCCCATGGATTGAATAAAGGGGGTTGGGCCCAAAGTTCCGTGATGGCTCCTGATTACAACAAGAATGTTCCCAAGTTCGAGAAGGGAGTCCAAAAAGAAGGTTCCCAAGTTGAGCAAGGAATACCTGCAGAGGGAACATCAGCCGAAACATTGTACAGATAACAATAAAGATAAGGACAATTGTCCGAATAATCCAAATAATACAAAGGAAAAGAAAGTTACATCACTGTATATAGTCACATATCATGCAACTTTCAAATACCTAAATTTTAGCCTAATATGGGGTGGGGGAGGGGCTAGGCCTAGCTTTGGCTAACTATCTACACACACTATGTTTATGATTAAAAGTTGAGGAATAGAAGTGGATAAAACACAAACAACTTCATTAAATTAATATTTCACTTCGTATTAACAAAGCTTCATCAGAATTTATTTGTTTTATCCACTTTTAATCACATTTTCTTGGATTTAACCCAATCTATCATTTCCTCAACAACAATTTTTGTATCTCACATAGGATGTGACCCCCTAATATTAGGCTAAAAATCCGGGGTCTCAAAAAAAAAAAAAAAAAAAATCACGATACATATATACAGTGTAAGTGCTGGAAATTTATATAAAAAATATTTTGTTATACAAAATATTGGAGGGTCATGATTAACGAAAGACAGCTTTTTATTTTATTAATTATAAAAATTCAGGATTCACAGATCCGCACATTTATAGATTTTTTGGGGTTTTTTTTTCAAGAATTTTTGAAAGTGATTACACTTCTTATCAGTGCGGTTCAACTTTTAACAGCTACCTCTAGCCGGGATCGAAACCTGACAGAATTTTCGTCTGCCAAGTTCCTTACCCTTGCAGTTATCAGTGGCTATCAGTCAGGGTGAACAATTAATTGATACATACTTTTTTACGGTGGTATGTTTTTACAATCACCAGAGAACTCAAATCTGTAAACAGCGGACAGGCGAGTAACGGCTAATGCCAAAGTGAAATTTCAATTAATATTCCCCCCCCCCCAGTGCTCAACCATGGAAATTATATATATATATATATATATATATATATATATATAAAATTCTATTTTTTTTAAATTCCTCATGCTTTGAAAATTAAAATTCCACCTGACTTTGTTCCAGCCATCTTCTCTCTGTTTCAAAATCAGCCACATGCGTCAATGATGTCATCATAACTGTTTTTACTCTGACGAAGGTCGCTATTTCTTTGTGTACTAAACATTTCTATAATTTTTTATTATTGTTATTTTATTTCATTTTGTATTTAAAATAATAATAGATAGAATACATGTATACATAGATAAACTTCTGGCCAAAACACATGTCAGTTAAATAAAATAAATCCTATTTTATCCATTCAACACTTTCTTCCCTTTATTTTTCTTTTCAACGTGTGTGTGTGTGTATATATATATATATATTTGGGAGAATATGTGCTTAATTGAAGTCAAACCTAATTTTTTGAAAGTTAATTCATTAATGATTAATTAGGCGGGATTTAACTACTTAAATGTAAGGCTAAACAAATCGAGAAAATTTTTTCGAATTTTTCTCGATTTGTTTAGCCTTACATTTAAGTAGTTAAATCCCGCCTAATTAATCATTAATGAATTAACTTTCAAAAAATTAGGTTTGACTTCAATTAAGCACATATTCTCCCAAATATTGTCGGCTGAAAATAGCCATGTTTGTTTACGTTCTCATATATATATATATATATATATATATATCTCCATGTTTGAACACTGTGGGGGGGACATTAATTGAGATTGTTCCAGATTTCACTGAGCAATTTTTTATAAAATTTTCAACCAACACTGATACATAAAAATTTCCTGAGTATTTTTATTATTTCGAACATTAAATATTTATCCAAGAAAACATTTGAGCAAAAACCACATATTTTCTCATGAAAACATAAAGAGGAACTGTGGGGTCTGCATTTTTGCAAAAAGATATTTAATGATTACAAAATTTTCAAAATTAAAAAGATTTTAAGAATGTCATCCGTCATCATCATTCATCATCTCGCACTAGTAGCACAGATATCCATGACAATCTCTCGCCAACCATCCCTATCATTCATTGCTCTCGGGAGGTCCTCTGCGCAGCATCCAGTATCCGCGCAGAGTAGGTCTTTGCTGGGTGGTCCACATTGGCGTGCCCATGTACTGGTTTCCATGGGAGAACGTCATTTCATCCCCACTTCTCAAGCAGTGTCCAGTACGTCTTGTTTGCCTAACTAAGATGGTCTGTGTGATAAGTGGCAAGTGGCCATACAGCTGCTTTCTTGTGGAGTTGTCTCCCTGATTTGTTTAAGATCACACACAGCATTCTTGTGCAACTCCCATCTAGCTTATTTTTTGGCACTTCATTAGTGGTGCAGCCATAGAGTAGCACTGATACAACTACAGCTTGGAAGAATTGTCACTTTAACTTGTGGCGAGCTTTCTGTGGTGAAGCTGGAAGTTATCGCTTCAACAGACGGAAGGCGAATGACAAAAATAAGAGGTTGCGCATATGGATCGCACAACCTTAGTAAAAAATAAAAGCTAAAATAAAATTCGTAAAATTCAACCAATCAGAGGCGTTCCCGCTTAAAAAGAAAAATTATCGAAAGAAGCCTCGCTGTCCTATCCAGGACTATAAAACGGATCCTAACCAGAAAGATCTCATTTGCCTAAGGGAATTCACGTCACCCTTTTTAAGAACATTTCGCTTACACGCTGAAGGTATCTATCTCTCTATCTCTCTCTCTTTGAATAACCTATGCTTTCGGAGATAAACCTTATATTCATTCAACTTATGCCTGACTGCTTTTAAGTTGACTTTAAACTTTCACCTTTTCTTTCTCACTTTTGAACTGTGAAATACCAGATTACATTTTACATTTGAACTTAAAAAAAAAGAACTTTGGCGGAACCTTGCCCAGTATTCAATGCTACCTTTTGTAAACTTCTGTTAATACAATTTTGTTTGTTTAATCCAGAGTTTTGTCTTCTATGCCATTTTGCTTGATTTATTTATGGTCTTTAAATGTTTAAAAATTTTTTATTGAATATAGACATCAAATATCCCACATCAACCACCATTAGTTATTAGTGATATCAGATTTCCATATGACTGATAATCTGTCGATGGCAGACAATGTTTTTCATCAGTAAGTAAAGTAAAGTCGTCGGGGCGGCCTAAAGTCAGCGAGGGAGTCTATCCCCTTTTCAATAGCGCTAGACCAAGGAGATTGTTTTGGCATCTGAGCTGGAGCGCCACACCTACCATCAGCTCCTTACTTTACCGCACAGATCCCTGTGCTACTCATACGCTGAGTTGGCGAGGACCGGTATCGAACTAGGAACCTCGTGGTTTCTAGCCGAACGCTCTACCAACTGAGCTAACCAACAACAAAAAATTTTTTTTTCCTCAGTTGTTACAAGAATGTCTATTTAAATTCATAAATTTAATGACAAGTGAATATTGTTCTAGCTGTTTGGTGTTTAATGGCACATCAACCCTTGTGGGTTATTTAATACAAAGTCTTTTCTTTTATAATATACTAGCAAAGTACCCCGTCCATGACCGGACTAAAAAATTTTAAGAACACCAGGGAGTGAGTGGGTAAGAGAGAGAATTACTTAATTAGTAAAAATCAAAAATCAAATTTTGTGTATTTCTTAGTTATAAGCATATTAATCTGTATGCAAGATTTCAAATCTGAGTGACATCTCTTTTACGAGTTATAAATCAACATGTACATACCAAACTTTCTATTATATATATAGATGATTTGTTTAACTATGTACATGAATTAAGTGGACAGAGGCAGCAGTAACATAGAATAATCATTAACACATCTTAACGCCTGTACCCTAACTATGGTTAGCGGAATGAGAACAAGATACCCCCTGTGAATTGAATAAAGTGTTGGGTTCAAAATTCCGTGATGGCTCCCAATTATGACAAGAAGACTCCTAATTACGACAAGAAGGTTCCCAATTACGACAAGAAGGTTCCTGAGATTGAGAAAGTTCCCAAGTCCGGCAAGAAATACCTGAAGAAGGCCAGAGGGTACATTGGCGAAATGTTGTACAGATGAAGATGAGGACAGTAGTTTGAATAATCCAAATAATACTAATTAATAAATTGGTAGAAATAATTTTCATTAACTTCCAAATATACCTATTTGACCTATAGATGGGATCCTAACAGGTACTACCATTCCGGGTCAGAGTGGACCTGAAATAACAGGCAATAAAGTGGTAGTCCATGCTCTCCAGATCTACAGAGGTGCAGCCTCACCATCAGATACAGTTTAGCATTGTACATAGGACATTGTTCTAGCTAGGAAACAGTCTTGTTTGTAGAATTTGAAAAAATAAATCTTTTACGGTTTTTGTTCATATTTATTTTAACTTAGTCAACTTATCGTAACAATTTAATCCAATCTAAAAATGTTTGCAAAAAGCGGATTTTTATTTTTAAAAAATGCATTTTGTGACAATCAAAATGAAAAAAATTAAAAAATTTTCAGTTGAGTGTCACAAAAAATTCCTTTCCATACAAAATTTATTCAAAAAAATGGTAAAGTAGGTTGTTCTCTTTAAAAGAAAGAAAACAAAAACGAAAAATAAATAAAATAAAAATGTATTTACAATTATAAAAAAATAACAGTAAACCTGTCCAAAATGGGCAAATTTTTTAAAAAATATTTGGAACTCTCTCCATTTAGAGGGAAAAAAAGTCAGATTTTTATATAAAAACACAAACAGATCCAAAAAGGCATTTACACTCCCATAAGGTCATTATTTATAAAGCCAGCCTTAATAATGGGCAAAATTCTCTCAAAGAAAAACCGGCTCTTCATTTGTTTGTGTTTTTAATTTTTTGTTTGTAAAAAAAGGTTTTGTAAATAACAATTCTGTCTCTTCCAAAGATTTTCCTTTGGTTTCTGGAAGACAAAGGAACCAAAATTCCCATCCGATGAGAGTGACACAGGCCATCAAAAGGAATGTTCCTAGATAAAATAAATAAGGAAAATTCTATAGATTATATTTACTTTTAATTAAAGAAAAAAAATGAATTCATTTCAGAATTTTCTTTTGGAAAATGTAAGAGAAAAAAAAAAAAACCTCAGGTGAGTCAAAAGTTTTGCAATAGTTTTCTGTTCCTTCTGTTTCTGTGACAGCATTCACTCTGGGTCCGTTGAGCTGGTTCCAACCAACAAATTCCCCTGTGGTGAATTCAATAAGAAATTCACCAGCAGTCCCCAAACCCCACATGCATATCCAGTCAGGGGAACAAGATGTCCTTATTTGCAGTAGATTTTCCAGATGCAGTGACAAATATACCAAAAGCTGTCGATTCCTGATGATGATGGAGACGCCCTTTGGATTTTTGCCAGGTTGTGGCCCTAATAGCACTGGGTGCCACACCCGTCCACCTTGGGTGGCCCTACCAGGAACTTAAGTTTCCAATGGCATGACTGACACTACCAAGTCCGTTGAGCAAAGAGCTTCCTCCACCCTATTACAGGTCTTGTTTTTCGATCTGCAGGGTGTCTAGCCACCCTCTTCACTAGAAATAAATCTGTGGGGTTACCGGTTTAGTCACCAATGATCCGACCATGAAACAGCACTAATTTCCAGAAGAAACTCCAGGAACTGATGCCACACCCAGTATATAGTCAGAAATATATATATATATATATATATATATATATATATTTACCAACCCCTCCGCACGAGCAGGATGCGACACAAGGTCAATTTCTTAAGCAGAATTTAACAGGTTTGAATTCAGAGTTTTCCTTCTCCTAGACCGGTTGCCTAACCAAGGTTGAAGAGCCCTACTATTTACCCATAGCTGGAGGAAGAGTAGAATTCATACCTTTCCCAAGAGTATTAGCGCTAAGTGAAATGCAATTGCCACGTCCAGGATTTGAACTCGGGGCGACGAGTCCATTTCCCATGACTTTAACCATTACACCATGCGCTTCCTACATATATATATGCTATACATAGATATAGCTTCCTTGGATCATTAATGGGTCCAATCCATAGCTTATAATATTTCAACAACCAAGCAGAGGTGGAAGCTTCAGTGAAGGAGTTCTTCGCCTTGAAGGAAAGGACTGGTATTTGCATGCAAATTGAGTGAAAAACTCAAAAGAAAATATGGTTTCCTTGGCACCATTGTTTAAGGAAATGCAATCTTGGGAACCAGGAAAACTGGTGAGAATCTATTTGGATGTATGCAAAATTTTTTTTTAGATCAAGCTGTGTATAAAACACCAGTTGACAGGTGTTGCAAGATGGGTATATTATCCTGACTTTTGTGAGCTAGGACTACTAATGGAAGGGGGAGGAAGAAATAAATAAATAAGAGATGATAAAGGTTTAAAAAATAGTGATGACCCAAAACAGGATAAACGATGATTTGACCGTAGCGTGACCCCGAACGGAGAATTGAGTGTCAGCGGAAGTCGGGTGTTGACCGGAACCAGATGTCACGTCATGACATGGAACAATGAAGAAAGGGATCGGCCTCTTTTTGCCTTCGGGCCTCTAGTGGCTAGTGTGGGGGTCACAATAATCAAGTAGTGTTCTCTCTCTCTTTCTGCCTTTACTCCTCTCCGATACAGCACACGAGACGAACCTACCCTGGGAATAAAGGCTGGCAGTTGTGACGACATGTTTCTCGTGTTATAATTTCTATCAACACCATTTTAGCACTGTGATTTGGAGGCACGTGGACGAGACTCGCTATACAATATATACGCCGCCGCCACCTGACAGATATCGTAGTAGCGCTCGGAAAAAAGGGACAACACGACATATATCATTTTGGTACCGTGAAAATATACCACAACGTAACACAGGGAAAGAGGCAAGATACTTTGGAGTGCGTTATTGAGTTTATGTTGGAGAATGCTGTGTTATTGTTGCAAGCGATAGACTTTGTAGGACTTCTTAAGTTGCAAAAACAATTACAGGATCAATTTACAAATATCAATGGGACCAAAAAACTGGCAGAAAGGCTGCTTCATCCTGTTAACTATTGATTAATGGAACAAGCCAAACACCCTCCTCAACTTAGTGGACTGTTCCTAGCAGTAGTAGCAACAGCTACTTAATCTGTTGTAGTTTGTCCATTGGGACTGAACAAGTAACTGCCTGGAGGAACTATAACATTCAACACCTTAATATTTATTAATGGTAGCAGAGCACAGTTCCGATCTATGGACCTCTGGGTTATGGGCCCACAGGTCTGTAGACAATCCAATGCAAACCAATGGTTTCTACTTTGAATGCTAGGATGCTTTTTTTGTTTTAAATTGAATAAAGCAAATAAGTTACTAAAATATTGCAAAACTTTTGACTCAACTTAGTAATACAATATAAATCCTAACAAAATAAAATGCTGACATGTGGAAGAAAAAAGTTTCTACCTTAAACATCAACCCAATTTTTTTTTAACAAAATGTATATATAAACAATAAAGATGAAGACAATAGTCCAAAAAAATATAAATCTTGTTATAATGAAGACTATGTGTGTTTGTAACTACATCAATGCCAACATCACAATTCCCTTAGTTATTTACAATATATTCTCAATGGTTATTAAATAATTATTATTTAATCTTAATTAGCAGCTTATTTATTAATAAAGTAGAATAAAGTAAAAATAAGTAATCTTTTTAGTGTTCGTATTTAAATTCATTAGTCTTTCTAAATCAATATAATATTTAATTATATTAAAAATCTAAAAACATATTTTTGCTAGTAATACAAATTATCAAGACTCATTTAAAAATTCAGACAAATAATTTGGTTATTTCCTATAACTCCAACATAAACAAAGGGGAACCACTCTTGACTGATAAATTATTTATTTATTTATTGATCTACTAGGAAAAAAGAAATTAGGGTTTAGGGTTAGTTTTAATAAAATAAATAATTTATCAGTCAAGAGTTATAGGATAAAATATTTTTTTAAAAATTATCATTTCCATATGCATGCAAACTTTTAGTATCATAAAATTTTCTTCCATTTCTAAAAATGATTTTTAAAAAATCAGAAATTACTGACCATAGGTTGTGAGATGTTGAATGAGAGTTAAAAAAGTTCCAGTGATTAACCAAGAAAATAACCACATAACACCAGAGCTGATTGAATTACAAATACCACGTGACCACATGGGATAAATTTCTGAACATATTGTCCATGGTAAAGATCCTAAACCTGGAATGAAAAAAAGGGGGGTAAAAGGGGTTGAGTTTTGTTTAATATTTATCTTTTTTTTTAAGAGAAGGTATCAAGAAACTTATTACAAATTGAAAAAAAAAAAAAAAAAAGAAAAAAAGAAAAGAAGAAAAGAGAAAGAAAGAAAAAAAAGAAAAGAAAAGAAAAAGAAAAAAAAAAAAAAGAAAAGAAAAAAGAAAAAAAAGAAAAGAAAAAAAGAAAAAGAAAAAAAAAAAGAAAAAAAAGAAAAAAAAAAGAAAAAAAAAAGAAAAGAAAAGAAAAAAGAAAGAAAAGAAAAAAAAGAAAGAAAGAAAAAAAAAAGAAAGAAAAGAAAAAAGAAAGAAAAGAAAAGAAAAGAAAGAAAAGAAAAGAAAAAAGAAAAAAGAGAGAAAAGAAAAAAAAAGAAAAGAAAGAAAAGAAAAAGAAAAGAAAGAAAGAAAAAGAAAAAGAAAAGAAAAGAAAGAAAAAGAAAAGAAAAGAAAAGAAAGAAAAAAAAAAAAGAGAAAAAAAGAAAAAAGAAAGAAAAAGAAAAAAAAAAAAAAAAAAGAAAAAAAATAAAGAAAATAAAAATAAAAAAAAAAAAGAAAAAAGAAAAAAAAATTTTTTTTTTTTAAATCTTCAACTGTCACTGACCTGAAGCAAAGAATATAAGATAAAGAACTTGTCCAGCCATGATGAAATAAGTCAAATTTGAGGGACAAAAGTCAGATTCCCATTTGAGTCGGAATGGACGGCTGTTTCCTAAGAAGCTGACATTACATCTTCCGAGTTTGGAATAAGAATTTGTCTTTTCAAAGGCCGGCAAACATGATCCGTTGGCAGGACCAATAATCGGATGTTGTTGATAACAAAATCCACAAGATGGATCAGATACACATTGGGAACATGTCCTGGAGAGAAAGAGAAAAATAAATATTAATATTGCAAATCAACAAAAATACAGATAAAAACGATTATTTCAAAAAATATAAAATGTATAATCTATACATATATATAAAGGGCAGTTGTGTGCATATGTATGTCTGGAGGAAACTTCAAAAATAAAATAATTAACAACAAAGTAAATATATATAAACATTAAATATCACCAGGGCTTGGTTTTTGAGCAAAAATAATAGAGATTTGATTTATATTCGGAAGATATTAAAAAATAAAATTTAAAATGATAACAGCATGGATTTTTTTTTCATTTAATATTTTAGATAGTAGACATTAACATTTCTTTTCAGAGTAGCTGGATCAATGCAAAGTCTATTTTTTTTTACATAGGGATTTAAATGGGGCATCCCACGAGGATTCAACTCACGATTCAGTAATAATTGATCTATGAGACTAACTTTAAAAAATCCCCCTCTACCCAGGCGACGCCGGGTAGCCACTGCTAGTTTCTCATAAATAAAGAAGAAAAACTTGGATGTATATTCTTATTTTTTTTTTTGTTATATTTAATTTTCCATGAGTATTGATACTATACTAATCCTAGACAGAAGTACTGGGCAGCAATACTTTGATCTGATAAGAAAGTATGGTCGCCCCTATATTATGTTTTATATATATATTGACTTTATATATGCCAATTAAATGAGATAATGAACTTACAGTGGTTAAAATTGCAAATCATCGTCAAAATTAAAACGGAAAAATTTGGCTTGGGCATAGATTTTAATGAATTTAATTATTACTAAGGACTTATGTTATTTTTTACTTAAATTTTAACCGTTAGTTATGTTTAACATCAATATGGTTGTATCTTGATTGAATAAATATCTTATGTAAAATGGAAATATTTTTTCTATTATAATAATTTCATGGGCCACAAAAAAAATCTGGTTTCAAAGTGGGCCATGAGCTGAAAAAGGTTAGGAAACCCTGATCTAGACAACTGGAGGAAGAAAAAAAAACTTAATGCATTTACCCAACCCCTCTAACACGGTTGGTTGGTTTGGTTTTATGGCATATCAACCTCAGAGGGTCATTTAATGCCAATAAAGTTTTGAAATAAATTCATTCTAAATGGATAATACAATTTTGTTTATAAACTCATATTTTTCTATTTAACCCATAGATGGGACCCTAACAGGTACTACCACTCCGGGTCAGAGTGGACCAGGGAGCAATGGTGATGAAGGGGTGCTCCACATTCCCCAAACCTCCAAAACTGGAACCTCACCATCAGATAGAGTTTAATGTCATTCCCAGGACATGTAGACCCTCAGTCACCGCCTTCTAGCACCCATATGATAAAAAAGGTTGGGGCTTGCCATAAGGGTAATAGGATTGAGCAATCATATAGGTGCTAGGGCTTGACGTAATCAGCCGATTGATCAGAGGCCTCTTCGACCGCCTGTCTAGCCTAAGTAAGGGTCTAAGTGGAGTCAAGGACTGCTAATCCACCAGGATTCAGTCCTTAAGCATCACGGGTCGCCACCCACGACCAACAGGTGGGGGAGGGGGTCTTACCCCTCTACAGAGGTGCAATCGGTGTATTCTAACACTCCAGCCAACAGGGCGGCTCTACCACAGGCAGGATGTTAGACAAGGTCAATTTTTAAGCAGAGTACAGTTGGCTTGAATTCAAAAGTTTTCCTTCTCTTAGACTGGTTGCCTAACTAAGACTAAAGAACCCAATCTGTCCTACTATTTACCCATAGCTGGGGGGAGGAGAGAACATTTCCCAAAGGCATTAGCACAAATTGAAACACAAACAGCTTCATCCGGAATTTGAACTCAGGGCACTGATTCCATTTCTTACAACGATAACCATTACACAAAGCATGTCTCCTTTAAAATAGAAAGCCCCCCCCCCTTTCTATTTTGAGGGTGCAGAAAAATTAGATAACAAAAATACAAAATTAGATTTATTCCTTCCATAAATTATTTTCATGGAGATTCTGTATGTCTGTAACCGAAACTACATTACTGCTTATGTCACAATACCCTCAGGAATTGAGTAAGTTTGATAGTCAAAATCTTTAATACATAGAATAAATCTTAAATCTTATTAAAAATGCCTCTATAAAATTCTGAGTTAGACTTGCCTCAAAACAGCCCATGTTATTAGTGCGTTTAAAATCCTGCAAAGTGTTTTATATATCATTAAGGAATAAAAATCTACATTATATATGCTGTAGTTAATTTGCATACTGGTTTTAACAAAACCAGGTTTAATAAATAATTACTTGGTGTTATTGATCTCTAATATTATTGTTTTATCCTCCAACGTATTAAAATCAATCCTAGGAAAGATTTTATATAGATACGAATTAAAATATAATTTTAAAAAAGGTGTAATCTTTTTATATGCTTTCTTATTTAATTTTGTTAGTCTTTTTAATTTAATATATTTCATTGAATCAAAACTCAATTTACCCCAGGAGTATATATATATATTTTGGGAGATTATGTGCTTAATTAAAGTCATACCTAATTTGTTAATTAATTAATCATAACTAAATGAATTAGGCGTGCATATCGGTTTAAATGTACAGCGTAAACAAATCGAGAAAAAGTCGATGTCTGTATGTACATTTCAGCCTATTAGGCCTCATCAGCAGAGCTATAGACAGGGCAGTGCTTTGTGCGCGATTCGAACCCTACCTGTCAGGCTGACAGGCGGACATTCTAACCACTACACTAGCTGGCTTCCCCATAATTTCTCGTTTATTTTAAACTGATTGTATATCGCACTTTTTGGGTGACTTATGGCACGACAGTATGAAATTGTTGGCCTTTGCCATTTCAAACACATTGTTTGACCACTTATATATATACATATATAATATATATATATATATATATATATATATACAGAGATATTGATAGAGCTTATTCTGGTCCAAGAGGAATGGTTTGTAAAATGAGCTTATTAGTCATTGCTCTAAAAAGTGTTGATTGTTCAAATGAGACCAAATACAAACCTGTACATTCCACACGGAGTAACATTAGCACTGGGTTCAACAATTGACACTGGAGGTGATTGAACTTCAATTTGCCAAAATGTGAGACTAAGAATTACAAGGGAACCAACCACACCTGAACGGATTAAAAAATAAAAATTATTAAAAAAAGGATGAACATGGATGTGCATATTTAAAAATAACAAAAAAAAAATCTCAATACATAAAATGACTTTTATAAATTAAACGATTGAAATGAGAATAAAATTAAAGTCATTACAAATTTAAATGATCAATGAAACAAAATGGAGAATTATTTTGTTTTAAAGTGGCAGATGAAATCATCATGTTTCGTTTTTTATTTTTCATATATATATATATATATATATATGAGAGTAAGTAAACTAACAATGTGTTTATTTTTTATATGGCCTTTAGCCGACAATTTTTGGATATGTGCTTAATTGAAGTCATACCTAATTTTGAAAATTAATTAGTTAATAATTAATGAATTTAGGCGGGCATATATGTTCAAATGTAAGGCTAAACAAATCGAGACAATGTCAATCCCTGACTGTACATTTCGACCTATTAGGTCTCATCAGCAAGGTTATAGACATGGGAGACTGCTCCGTGTGTGAATAAATATATATATATATATATATATATATATATATGATTAATTGACTTGTTTGAACATAGCCTCTATTTTGCAAATTTTCTGAAAATAAACTGCCCACTCTACAATAATTTTTTTTACACCCAACCATATTTTAATTAAAAGGGTTTTGCACCCAACCATATTTTAATTTTAAAAGTTTTACACTCAACTATATTTTTATTAAAAAAAGTTTTACACTCAACTATATTTTTTATTAAAAAAAAGTTTTACACTCAACTATATTTTAATAAAAAAAAAAGTTTTACCCAACCATATTATGATAAAGTTCCAATGGATAAAAAAAATAAATAAATGCACTCTTATAGGATTTTTATAACTGATTACAAAAAATTTTTTTTTTTTTTCCAAGTGAAACATTTTTTTTAGAGAGAGGGGAGACATTTGGCTGACTAATAACTGAAAAGCTTTCCACAAAAAGAGATTTATATCAAATGTGTTAGTATATATTAAATCTGTTTTTAGATGAAAATTGTCCGAGAAAAGACCAGACATTTTTTTTTAGATATCCATTTCCCCCCATAATAGCTAACATGCTAGACTGACATCATAGTGTGTTAAAAAATCCTGAAACAAAGTATTCATTATCAAAACAGACATTTTAAAAGTGAAAAACCCATAAATATGTATACAAACTTTGGAACAATGAAAAATATCAAGAGTTGCTTCCCTTAACGGCTAAGAGAGAGTTACTTCCCTTGACAGAGACTGGAAGGTGAGGTTTGGCCATGACATATGGACTGATATGACATTATTTTAATCCCCCACAAACTTGACTTTTTAAGTAACTGCCCTGTCCAGCGTTAAATAAATCCCTTGTTCATTACCAATACACAACTCAATCTTCTGATTCAGCGTTCAGAATTTATTTGGAAAAACGTAACACAAACAAATAAAATAATAAAATAAAAAGAAAAACAATCACTGCAGACTCAATTAGAAAATTCGATAAAAAAGAGTAAAATATGAAGAAACCATTTCACCCAGCATCAATATTTGCATAAATGAGTAACTTTTTCAACCAATTTAACAGCACAATTTACCAGAAAGTTTAAAAGTCATTCAAAGAAATTCCATTGAATAAGAAATAAAATCAATTCTTGACCACAGTGATTTCCAAAAATCCTTCCATAGATCCAATTTTGGATATATCATGAAAGCTTACTACAAACCCCCACCCCAAAAAAACAACTGAATCTTGCCAATTTATGAACGTTAACTAAAGGATTAACAGAATTCTACAATAATGAAATACAATGGAATCTCAATTTTCAAACGCCTCAGAGTTTGAACAAAAAAACTTTAGTAAAAAAGGCCTCAGTTGTCGAATAAATTTTCGGACTTTAAACACGAGTCAAGCCGATGAAAACAAAAGTCACGTGAATGACTGCCAAGACAAACCAAAGACGGTTGAACAGCTGGTCAAATCTACCAAAGTGCATCAGTCGCTATCTTGAACATGCGTCTGATGATTGTACGCAAATTCTTATTCACATGAATCCTAAGAAAGACAGCTGTGATATTACTGGAAATGGAAAGAGGAAAATTGTTGAGGTCTGATCGTCAAGAACGCAGAAATCCACTTTACACTATTTCTTAAGGGAAACATTTGTTTCAGTTTTCGAACAAATCGGTTCTTGAACATAATTCATCCAAAATTATGTTCGAGAACCGAGGTTCGACCGTAATTGGTTTGCCCTAAATTAATTACTGTTAATATGAAACTTAATTTCAATTAATTGCATGTCTATTCAATCTGATAGTTAGTGAACCTAGTAACCTTTTACTTTCTTTCAAATCAACTGAAAGAGAAAAACTCTCTTTTCTAAAAGTCCAGCAAGTGTGAAGAATGAAAAAAATGGTTATTTTGATGGGTAAAGGCAATTTGTGTGAAGAAGTCAACGGCAATGCAAGGATTGTCTTTAATATGAAAACATTTTCTTCTGGGGGTGATCATTCTCTAAAATGGCAGAAATCAATCCCATCGTTTTTTGATGATGGAAATTCCATTTTGGAAGAAAAATTCAACAAAATAATTTTTTCTTTTTGTTCTTAGAAAAAATAAGGATATATATGTAATGGATATTTGAAACCTTTACTGGTTATATTAGAAGCATGGAAAAGTACAAAATAAAAACTTTTAATCTTATACTTGAATATTTCAGATAGGCTCTGTCCTTTTTTAAAAAATTTTTGTTGAATCCTTAAAAAAGGACAGAGGCCTATCGGAAATATTAAAAGTATAAGATTAAAAGTAAGATAATATTCATTATTTTGAATTTTGGCTATTTTTTGTACTTTTCCATGTTTTTAATACAACCAGCAAAGCTTTCAACCATCCATTACATATATATATACTTGTTTATCTGTGAACAAAAAAAAAAAAAAAAAAAAAAAATTAGGTCACATGACCCTCATTGAAAGACAAAAAAAAAAAAAATTAAAAAATTAAAAATAAAAAAATATGTAAATAAAAATTAATTCGCAATGTGTTACATCTGAACACTGACTTTCAACAATTATTCTTATTTTTTTAAAATTTTAATCTGACCTCATATTTTATAATATTGTAGCATAATTATTATGTTCCACGGAGAATTTGGGGATTGAAAAGAAAACGGTAATCAGATTTCTGGAGAAAGAGAAGAAAAAGAAATAAGAACAAAAAGAGGTTAAAATTTTGGAAGGGTAAACACTCAGCCATTGACCGACCAATGACCCCAGAACTAGATTTAAAAATAAAAACAGAAGTCCCAGTTTCTGCGTAGGAGCAGAAGTGGGTGTGAGCTTCCTCCCACCCCGGGACCAAAATAAAGAAAATTCCGTCTCTTTCATGTTTGTTGTGGCTATGTCGTGACATGTCTAGGCTAGCAACGAACAGCGTGCATGAATGTGATTTATGATAGAATAGCTTCACCTTACTCTCTCTGAAAAAGAAACCACAAGCCTAGAAAGAAATAAACAACCCCTTTTTGACTATACAACATTCGTATGTTGTTACTCTGAATTAACGGCTACTAGCAACTACTAATACGACTCAACTTTGGCTTCTACACAACAATATATCTTTTTTTATAATCAAATTATCAACAATACAGACAGAAAATTTTTAATGCTGTATTACTTGCAAATCATGTGACTTTCTAAGACGTAAATTTTGGCCCAATATTCAAGGGTGACACCCAAACTGGTACACATACAATTTCCAATTGCAAAAGTCAACAAATAATCCCAATATCAATACTTGAGTACATATCTATTTACCCAACCCCTCACCCATGAGTAGGATGTGACACAAGGTCAGTTTGGAATTCAGAGTTTTCCTTCTTCTAGACTGGTTTCCTAAACAAGGTTAAAGATACTAGTCTGCCATATTATTTATCTATATCTGGAGATCTGGAGGGAGAATAGCTGGTGCATACCTTTCCCAAAGATATCAATGCTACGTGAAATGCAAACAGCCTTGTCCAGGATTTGAACTCTGGTAGCCATGCCCATTACACATTGAGCTCCTCTTTATGAATAATGCTAATGTAGAGTGAAAATAATAATTGTTTTCCCTTGAATTTTGATCATGTCTTTATTTAGTTGTACAGTTCAGAATTTTCCTTCTCTTAGACTGGTTGTCATACCAAGGTTAAAGATACCTGTCTGCCCTACTATTTACCCATAGCTGGAGGGAGAATAGTTGGTTTGGTTTGGTTGGTTGGGTTTTATGGCACGTCAACCGATTGAGTCATTTTATGCCGAATACGTTTTGTTTTATTTCTTTGTAAGGTAGAGCTGTCACAGGTGCAGCCACTTTCATATCATTCCAGATATTGCTTCTATTGGTATTTAGGTATAGTGATAGGGGTTTAGTTATTTTTTAAAATTTCAATGGAAGAAACTGATTATTTCCAAACCATCCCCCACCTCCACCACTTTTTCTTTTTCTATTCTATCATGTTGATTCATCTATCTATAAAATTCTTTGATGTTTATTTTTCCTGTGGAATAAAAAAAAAGAAAAAAAAAAAAGAAAGAAAGAAAAAAAAAAAAAAAAGAAAGAAAGAAAGAAAAGAAAAAAAAAAAAAAAAAAAGAAAAGAAAAAAGAAAAAAGAAAGAAAGAAAGAAAAGAAAGAAGAAAGAAAAAGAAAAAAAGAAAGAAAGAAAAAAGAAAAAAAGAAGAAAGAGAAAAGAAAGAAAGAAAGAAAGAAAGAAAGAAAAGAAAGAAAAAGAAAGAAAGAAAGAAAAAAGAGAAAAGAAAGAAAGAAAGAAAGAGAAAAGAAAGAAAGAAAGAAAAAGAAAGAAAGAAAGAGAAAAGAAAGAAAAAGAAAGAAAAAGAAAGAAAAAGAAAGAGAAAGAAAGAAAGAAAGAAAAAGAAAGAAAAAAAGAAAGAAAGAAAGAAAGAAAGAAAAGAAAAGAGAAAAAAGAAAAGAAAAAAAAAAAAAAAGGAAAAAAAAAAAAAAAAAAAAAAAAAGGAAAAAAAAAAAAAAAAAAAACCTTTCGCCTCTCCCTTATTTATAAATTATGGGGGTCAGATAAAAAAAACTAAAAAAAATTAATAAAATAAAAACTTTTTTTTTCTTTCTTCAAAGATGAAGAATTAAATGTTTTGTACATTTGATTGTTCTCTCTCAGAAAAAGCTGAAAGAAAACCAATTAAAAAACGTCTCACCTGCAGTCGATGTCAGCAGTAGTAAACGTCGGCCAATACGTTCGACCAGGTAAAAACCAACAAACGTGCCGAGGAAATTTATCATGGTAGGAATGGTTGACAACCAGATAGCAACCCTATCGTCATAAACCCCAGCCATTTGACAACCATACCACTGTAGAAGCTGTTGATTGAAAGAACTTTTTCAACAAAAATATATTCAAAAGGTTTTAAATTTTAACTTGACAGGTAACGAGATTAGCAGGTGGGTCTTTGGGGACGGGGGTTTCAATGAGGTGAAAGAGGAAGAGGTAGAAGCACAAAGATGCACGTGTGTCTTAAGCCATTAAATAGAATTTGGGGTAATTTTCACCTTCAGTTGTCAAAATTCCTAGCAAATAAGGCAATTAGAGTAACCGCCCTTGACTTTCACTTTGAACTAAGCTGGTAGCTATTTTGAAAGTCTCCATGCGAAATAATCTTAGAAACTTTTTTCGAAAACAATACAACTGCATGCTTTAACACAAAAATATCATAAAATGTGTTCCTAATAACAATTAAGTTAATTTCAGATAATGCATATGCACAATTTTATGCTAGGAATTTTGACAACTAAAGGTGAAAATTACTGAATTTTGATCAGAGATAGACGTAGAAAACAGAAAAACTAAGTATTGCAAAAAGACAAATTGGGGCATGTCACATAAATGCGTCTTGGCCTTCTGCCCCCCCCCCCAAAAAAAACGCTAATCGGTGCCTGCTGAAAATCCAATCTGCACTACTATTGAACTCCCTAGCTGTTGGAAGGCGTTTTTCCCAAAAAGTTAATGCGATATGAAAGCGATGTTTACTCCCCCCAGTCTTTTCCCAACAAGTAAAGGTAAATATCTTAACCCCCCGCTTCTTTAAAAATTTTTTAGCAGTTTGAAGGCATTTAAATCTAAATATTTTGATTTTTATTTGTTTAATAATGTATTCATTGTTTTTATTTTTAAAACCAGTTGTATTTATTTAAAAATTTGACAGTTGTTTTGAATTAAAATGAAATGAAAATACAAAAAAAATATATATTTTAAGGGGGGGGGGGTATTTACATTTACTTGTCGATAAAAAACCTGGGTGGTGGCTTACTTTTAACACCTTCAAACTAATAAAAAAGTTATTTGTCAATAAAAAAAGCCTTCAAATTGCTTAAAATTTTTTAAATAAAAAATATGTTAAAACAGTGGAGGGGGGTATGAAATATTTACATTTACTTGTTGAGAAAAAACGGGGGGGAGGATAATGTTTTCATATCACATTAACTAAGTAAATTTTGAAATTCAAATGTTATTTATTAACTGGAATGCACATGTTGCCAAAAACAATATGTTGGAAAGTCAGAATGGCCATTTGATATTTAACTAAATAACAAGACACAGAATCAGATCTATTGATTATAATAAATTCTCTTGATAGAACAACATTTCCACTTAAATGACAACTTCAACCGAGATGAAAAATTCACTAAAAATACAAAGGATTGAAAAAAAAAAAAAAAAATTGAACAATATTCACAGCAATGATAGAAACAGCAGAAGATAAATGTATAAAATGTCTTCAAACACTGACTCCAAATGGCTTTAACATCCTCAAAACACCAGTGACATGAGATCTAGATTCACCAAGTCCATTTGCAGTTTTTTTTTTGCACATCCAGTTGGAGAGAAGAAGACTATTGAGGTTAAGATAAGAGACGGATATTTAACTGTCTACAAAATTTATGTCAATTCGGATTAGGAAAGTTTTGTCATTTTTTTGTAGATAATCATTCAATCTAATTTTTTTAATCTCTGACCGGTGAATAGAAAATAATGGAAGTAATGAAAATATCAAACAAAAATGCATTTGGTCAGAGGAGGAGAACGAGAACGAAGAGGAAAGGAAAAGAAAAAAGATGGAAGTGAAATAGAAAAAAAAAATGCTTTTAACCCTTTTGGTGCAGTGCATTTGGCAACAAAATTAATGGCGGGAATGCACTTTCAACCAGTTCCACAATTCCAATACTACAATACATTCTGAAGAACAATCAAAATGTTAATGTAAAAAGTTTTCCAACTGGAGTCTGTTCAATTGACAACAGTAATCCCTTTCGTTCAGCAATGTTCTGTAATAACTGAGCTCGTTCCTCTCACTTCCTTCTTGTTCACCCAAAACACAGTAGTCGCCAAATTTCACCTCTCTCACAGACACTTGATTTGTTGCTGATTGCCCGTGTCAGCGACCATCCGTTTTTATCATGGCTCGGCTACACTTTATGCAAATTCTGTCTCATCCCATCTGGGTCTCTCATGCACAGCACAAGTGTGTCAAGGTTGTGGGGGTTTTTTGGGTTTTTTTTTTTAAATATTTATTTAAAACTGAGTGTTTTACAGTTTTCCTGCTATTGTACAATGACACACAATTGCTGATCAAATTATGAGGTTTAGTTTTGTTTTTTATATTTTATTATAAACAAAGATTATGTGTGTGTAACTGAAACTATTTCACACCACTGTCACAATTTCTTTAATTATCTATTTCAAACTCTCCCTAATTTTTTTTATTAAATTAACATAATGATCTAATATTATTTTAAATATTTCAATGGACACATACAGAATAAGTCTTAAACATTAAAAAAAATCCATGTATAATTTTATATTAAAATAATAGTAATCTTTTTATATATTATTATTTAGTTTTGTTAGTCTTTAAGTCTAATATTATATTTCATAACATTAAAAATTAAATACTTGTACTCGTAGAGCACATATTTTTACTAGTAAGATTAATTGATTTTGTTTGAACGGTATATTGCAAATATTCTGAAAATTATTTACATATTCTACAGGGATTAAAAAAAATTTATCTGCCAGCAAAAGGGTTAAGTGTCTTTGATTCTTTTAATGTCAAAAAAATGCTTTGAGCGTTAATTATATAAGACATTGAGGGGTTTTTTTTCAAATACTGACTGAACAAGAAGAGTCAATTTACATTCATATAAACATGCAGATCTTTAAATGAAGTATAAATGGGAAAGAAAAAAAAAAAAAGATTTTGTAGAAAGTATTTTCTCTAAATATAAATTCAATATGGAAAAAAAAAAGATAAAAATGACAAAACCTCACAATTTATCAAAGATCCTAGGGTGAGTGAAAAGTATTTTAGGTACGTGCGAGTTTGCAGCACATATATCACATAATGCCAATACTCTTGAGAAAGGTATGAATCTAACTATTCTCCCTCCAGCTATGGGTAAATAGTAGGGCAGACTAGGCTCTTTAACTTTGGTTAGACAACCAGTCTAGGAGAAGTAAAACTCTGAATTCAAACCTGTTAGACGCTGCTTAAGAAACTGACTTTGTGTCACATCCTGCTCATGCGGAGGGGTTGGGTAAAATGTTATGTTACAAAAATATTACAAAATTGTTTTACTCACCCTAGTAAATAAATATAAAAATTTAATCTTTAAATACGTTTACCTCCCAAACTAATAATTTAAGTTTAAATAAATAAAGAAAATAAAAATGATTTGAAAATTTTAAAATTATTTTTCTTACCAGATTTTCGTTGAAATAAAAAGAAATTTTTATAAAATTATTTTTTAGAATTGTAATGATGTATATTGCCTCAAGGATGCAGAAGGAATTCTCAAATTTTTTAGTTAAAATATTTTTTTAAATTATAAAAGTTTTAAACATTGACAAAGCCAAAGATTCGGAAATTTTTTTTTTTTAAATATAATTTTTTTTTAAAAAAAGGTTGAAGAAAAAGCAGGAACAATTACAGGACCAGCAGCAGCAACACGAAATTTAAATCCAAGTTCCCCAATGTGTTAACAGACCAAAGATAAATTTTTAAAACTTCAATATTGTTTGAATAAGATATAAAGGACAGTTGGTGTGTATAAGAAATAAAGGTTTACATAATATATGGTGTGGTTAATTTGCATACTGTTTTTTTTAAATAAAGAACAATAGAGGTTTAATAAATATTTACTTGGTGTTATTGATTTCTAATATTATTGTTTTATTTTCTAAGGTAATTTATGAGGAAGTGCGTCCCGGTCTCCTGCCTCAAAAATTGCTACCCGGTGACTATTAAAATAACGACCCAGCTCAGTCTATTCAAAACTATGCATATCTATCTATCTCAATTTGTTCATATTTATCTATATTACTTTAAATTCTAACATTTTTTTTATTCATGTTTGTTTAATGTCTTGTTTTTAGTTTAAATAAACAAGAATTACACAAAAAAAATGCGACCCCCCCCCAATACATTTACTTGTCGAAAAAAAAAAAAAACTATCTCCATTTGTTTAAATCTATCTATATTATTTTGTTTGTTATCTATCTATCTATCTCAGTCTATTCAAAACTATATATCCATCTTCATATCTAAACAAGAATTACAACAAATTACGATAAATAAACAAGAATTACGACGAGCTGGGGTTGTTATTTTTATATTCACCGGGTAGCAATTTAGACAGGAGACTGGGACGCACTTCCTCATAAATTACCTTTTCTAACATATTAAAATCAATCCTATGAATGATTTTATATAGAAACCAATTAAAATTAATGCATTCTTATTTAATTTTATTAGTTTTTCTAATCTATTTCATTACATTAAAACTTAAATACTTACACCCGGCGGAGGTGCATATACTTGCTAGTATATATATATTAGTTATTTTGTTAAAGTAAGCCAACATTGGTGAACCCAGATTTAAATTTATTAAAAGCAAACAACGAGTAGAAGAAAGATTTTGCTCAAGGGGAGATAACTCACATGATAATATTAATTCCAGACATTTGATTGATAATATGTAAGGAACAGCCAAGAAAGAGAGCTCGTCTAACAGAAGGGGTTCGAATGATATTCACAAATATCTGAAAAGAGGAAGTCTCTGAAAAAAAAAAATAAATAAATGAATAAAATTTTTTTTAAATTAATATTAAACATCATGTTAAGAAGAAATGGAAATTAATCCGATAGAATGTGGAAAAAAATAAATAAATATGAAGAGCTATAAAGAGGATTTATTCATATTTGGAAATTTAGTCGGACCATATGACCTTTAGGCACCCCTTTTTGATCTCGATTCAGAAGGACATGTTTTTCATTTACACCGTCAATATCCGGTTGTTTGTTAACAGACGAGTTTTAGAGGGTTTTTTTAATCATAAAACTACCCCAACCCCAACCCCAAACAAACAATCGAATATTGACAGTGTAAATGAAAAACATGTCCTTCTTAATCGAGATCAAAAAGGGGTGCCTAAAGGTCATATGGTCCATTTAGTCAACATTTAAAATGTTTTGATTATTATACATACTGTGATGCTGATAGCTTTTTGATTTAGTGCGTCCTAGGACGCACATATTTGCTTTGAATGAGTCCCCGGGGAAAATTATGGGTCCCAACTAAAGCCGTTTAACTCCTACCTTATAACTTATCCTGTGTAATTTGTTTCTAAGAAACTATTGAAATGTATTTACAGTTAACTTAAAATGGTGTGGGAAGAAAAAAGAAAAATACTGGGACACATGGATACGACTTTACTGTGTCCTTTTAGATTTTTGTGCATCGGGGACGCAGGACATGTACCTATCAGCATCTCTGGACATACATACATACATAGACACACATTATTTTTACATTTATACGCATTTATTAAAATGTTTAACAACAAAATCAACTAAGTTTTGAAAGAATTAAAACAAAAATTTAAAAAAAATTTTTTTTTTATGAATTTGTTATTGAAAATCCCAGATTATTCCGTGATTTCGTGATTGCAGAAAATTGAACTGATGGGTGAGGGTGGGGGATACTACCAAAACTAACCAGTGGAAATGCCTGTTAGCACCCATGCATGTGCATGACCTGTCTGATAACACCCCCCCCCCCGAGTTCATTGGCATTGATTTGTAAAAATCACTATTACTCCCAAGTCTACTCGGATTCAGAGTGGGATTTGTAAAAGATATTGGAAACTTTTTGATAGACTTACTCTTGTGTTCCTTATTTTCATTTCGGTCAGAGATCATCGACTCAAATTCCTTTTCTGGCAAATCCTTCCACAGACTGTTCATTACTTTTTGGGCTTTGGCTAATTGACCATTTTTGGCCAAGAAACGAGAACTTTCCGGAAGAAAAAGGAAACCCAAAATTTGAAGAGTTGAAGGAATGATGATTATACCAGACAAAAACCTGAAAGAACACAAAAAAACAACAAAAACAATTAAAACATGAATAATCAAAATGAAGAATTCATCTTTGCAAGGGTCAGTGGGTGTGGGTGTGTGCGTAATATTGAGGGGGGGGGAAAGCGTAATATGTAAGTTGGTTATTTCCTATAACTCCAAACATAAACAAAGGGGAACCACTCTTGACTGATAAATTATTTATTTATTGATCTACTAGGAAAAAAGAAGTTAGGGTTTAGGGGTAGTTTAATGGGAAAATAAGTTTTCCATAATTTATCAGTCAAGAGTGGTTCCCCTTTGTTTATGTTGGAGTTATAGGAAATAACCTATAAGTTAGTCTAGTGTAGAAACAAAGTCAACAATGTTTGGTGACATCCAGTTCTCACTCAAGTGAACATCAGATCAAGATGCTCCCACATATCTGTAGTGGGTGACTACAGAGATTGAACTTGCAACCTTTTGATCGTGAGTAATGACTCGTGGTAAGATTCCTCTCATCCCTGTTGACTGGAATGGTTTGGCTGCTGAGAGGCATAAATATCAAGGCGGTTTATTTTCTCTGAATGTTTGAGATGAGGCTTGAAGATTATATTATCTGTGTTATGCGGACTATTGACCTCATCTTCATTGTTATCTGTACAACGTTTCGGCCGATATGCCCTCCGGCCTTCTTCAGGTTTATTATTTCTCTGAATGTTTGAGATGAGGCTTGAAGATTAGTATTATCTGTGTTATGCGGACTATTGACCTCATCTTCATTGTTATCTGTACAACGTTTCGGCCGATATGCCTCCGGCCTTCTTCACGTTTATTATTTCTCTGAATGTTTGAGATGAGGCTTGTAGATTAGTATTATCTGTGTTATGCGGACTATTGACCTCATCTTCATTGTTATCTGTACAACGTTTCGGCCGATATGCCCTCCGGCCTTCTTCAGGTTTATTATTTCTCTGAATGTTTGAGATGAGGCTTGAAGATTAGTATTATCTTGTTATGCGGACTATTGACCTCATCTTCATTGTTATCTGTACAACGTTTCGGCCGATATGCCCTCCGGCCTTCTTCAGGTTTATTATTTCTCTGAATGTTTGAGATGAGGCTTGAAGATTAGTAATATCTGTGTTATGCGGACTATTGACCTCATCTTCATTGTTATCTGTACAACGTTTCGGCCGATATGCCCTCCGGCCTTCTTCAGGTTTATTATTTCTCTGAATGTTTGAGATGAGGCTTGAAGATTAGTATTATCTGTGTTATGCGGACTATTGACCTCATCTTCATTGTTATCTGTACAACGTTTCGGCCGATATGCCCTCCGGCCTTCTTCAGGTTTATTATTTCTCTGAATGTTTGAGATGAGGCTTGAAGATTAGTATTATCTGTGTTATGCGGACTATTGACCTCATCTTCATTGTTATCTGTACAACGTTTCGGCCGATATGCCCTCCGGCCTTCTTCAGGTTTATTATTTCTCTGAATGTTTGAGATGAGGCTTGAAGATTAGTATTATCTGTGTTATGCGGACTATTGACCTCATCTTCATTGTTATCTGTACAACGTTTCGGCCGATGCCTCCGGCCTTCTTCAGGTATTTCTTGTTGGACTCGGGAACTTTGTCGTAATCGGGAACCTTTTTGTCATAATCAGGAGCCATCACAGAACTTTGAACCTAACCCTTTATTTAGTCCACGGGGGTATCCTGTTCTCATTCCGCGTCTACCCCAGCTATGGTTAGCGGAATGAGAACAGGATACCCCCGTGGACTAAATAAAGGGTTAGGTTCAAAGTTCTGTGATGGCTCCCGATTACGACAAGAAGGTTCCCGAGTCCGAGAATATTCCTGAGTCCGAGAAGAAATACCTAAAGAAGGCCGGAGGGCATATTGTCCGAAACGTTGTACAGATAACAATGAAGATGAGGACAATAGTCCTAATACTGCAGATAATATTAAGCCGGTTTATCTCGAGAAAGAAAGTATGACCATTTTCAGCGGAGAGAGTCGGCTGTCCGCACCAGTCTGATGACATCGACTGTAACGAGTGACAATATGAAGACCCAAAGGATTTCTGTTTTTTCTTAATTCCTTATAGTATCGATTTATATACTGCTGTGTAATAATAAAATTATGGAGAACGTGATATAAATAACTAAGGGAATTGTGACTTGGATACTGATATAGTTTCGGTTATAGATAGACACACAATCTCCATTATAATATCACCTATAAATTAGTATGCCGCTAACAATTTTTTTAAATAAAAGATTAATTTTCTTCTAAACCAAAAGATATATTATTTCTAGTCCATTATATAATCAAAATATAATAAAACATGTGTTTTGATAATGATGATAAAATTTATTGTGTACAGTGCTCAGGTGCACCACAACTCATCAAAGTCTCATGTCAAGTACACAGAATAATGTATTAGTGTCAGGAACATGAACAGTTTACAGTAGTAATATGCATGTATGTGTGCGCTTGTGTGCATATGTATGTGGAGAGTGGCATCAGGTATAGTGTCGGCGGACTACAGGAAGTATGGAGGCTTTGAAAGACTCAGTGCTTCGGCAGCCTACAACAGGCTTTTTTTAAAAAAAGAAATTGAGTTTTAAAAAAACTAAAAAAAAATGAGTTCCCATGAAGAATAAATTAAGGAAAAACATCTTTGGTGTAAAATGACCCAACAAGGGTTAACATGCCACAAAACCCAACCAACCAAAGAAGAAGAAGAAAGACTAAATGCAACTTACCGTATGTAGATAAAGAAACAGAATAATAGAAATAAGTTGTCATTAATTACTGGAAAGAATTTCCAAGAATAACTCTTTGCAATTTTCTTTTATTAAATATTTAATGTCACCTATAAATGTTTTCTTTTCTGCTCGGAAATGCTGCTAGGTAAAAAAAAAAAGTACGAGTTAAAAAAAAACAAACTGAGTACCCATGAAGAATAAATTAAGGAAGAACATCTTTGGTGTAAAATGACCCAACAAGGGTTGACATGCCAAAAAACCCAACCAACCAAAGAAGAAGAAAGACTAAATGTTTTCTTTTCTGCTCGAAAATGCTACTAGGTAAAAAAAAAGTACAAGTTAAAAAAAACAAAAAAAAAAAACTGAGTACCCATGAAGAATAAATTAAGGAACAACGTCTTTGGTCTAAAATAACCCAACAAGGGTTGACATGCCACAAAACCCAACCAACCAAAAAACTAGTTTAATCATAATCTTGACTTTTTTTTTTTTGTATACTAAAATTCATTTAATTCAATGATTGGTTGTATATCTCAACCAACCAACCAAAGAAGAAGAAGAAGAAAGATTAAATGCAACTTACCGCCATCCGTTATTATGAACATAATAAAAAGCTGCCGCTGCAATTCCAGACAACAATTGACCAAAAGTAAGCGCCGCCATATTTAGCATGATTATTGGACCCCGCATTGAAAGGGCCGTGTTTTCAGCCAGATAAATTGGAACGGACAAAGTTGATAAACCTGAAAGATATAAAGATTTCATACATACAAAATGATCTCTCAAATTTTATCAGGTTCAAGTCCTGCTTTGTATAAACACATAATAAACAAAAATTAGGGCCGGGTTTAGCTCAGTCAGTAGAGAGGTTCCTAGTTCGATACCAGCCCTCGCCAACTCAGCGTTATGAGTAGCACAGGGATCTGTGCAGTAAAGTAAGGAGATAGTGGTAGGTGTGGCGCTCCATCCAGACGCAAAAACAATCCTTGGTCTAGAGCTAGTGAAAAGGGGATAGACTCCCTTGCTGATAGGCTGATACCGACTTTAGACCACCCCAACGAATTTACTTACTTTACTTTATTAATAGAATATTGGTGAAATTTACGACTGATGCTAAGCCTCTGAAATTAGTAGACCAGTTTACATACTTTGGTAGTAATATCTTATCTACAGAAAGCAATGTCAATATATGCTTAGCAAAGGCATGGACTTTAACATAGCAATTCATTTCACCTTGCCATGAAAATCATTGAAGACAGTAAATCTTTTCTATTTTCTTGCACCTCTTCTTACACTTTGTTCATGGAACAGTATGTACAATTGTAGTATAGCAGTTCTAATTTGAAAGGATTGATAACGTGTTAATCACAATCGTAAAATACTTATCTCTATCTTTTACTTCTCGAGGTTGGAATCTGGTTGTTGGATCTGATGTTGGGTTGGCTGGCATTCTTTGCTCTTTTGAGTCTGGAACAACTTGGGATTTACTTGAGGATATATTGCCTTGTGCCATTTATAATTTTTAATAATAATACAAGACGTTCTTGTTTTTTCTCATCAGGTATTTTATTTTATCTCCAAGTCAAAATTCTTTGGGGACAGACACTCATTATGCATCTGACCCTGCCACTGCTTAGTTCCTAACTGATCTTCCATCCCTCTCTCTTTCTCTCTTCACTGATTTGTCTTAACCAATCAGAATTCGATAAGTGGCCTAGTGGTTAATCATCAACATTTTTCCACATTAACTACATGTAATCTCTTGGATTCCCAGCTTTTTCCATCCTATTATGTTACCCAATCTGTTTGGGACATATGTATTATGTTATTTTTGTTGTTATATGTTTTATATATTAGGCAATACAACATCCACTTCAAATTTGACATAGATGAAATTTCAAGGCTTAGTTTTTGCCACTGCCTATTACAAACATAAATACACGCACCTTACACTATAGTGTAAAATTGATTAACTACTAACTGAAGAACTACATAAGGATATCAGGAATAAGAGTATTTACGGATCGAAGTAGCCCTTATTTTTCCGTAGTTGGGCAAATTGTCGGGACAAAGAAGAGTGAAACAACACAAAAGTAAATTGCAAGAAACTTGTATTGACAAAAAATTACTTAAATTGTTACAAATTCAATGGTATTTGCTACAGACTTATTCTGTGGATGGAATTTTTCTAGTACTGGAGAGTACACAGTTTTTCTTCTCGTCGGTGGGAAATGTATGTTAAACNAACAAAATTCATGTGTACATTTGTAAGATTCAAAGTTAATTAATGAACATACAATTCCGACACGTTGTGAGACAAAACATATAATATATATATAACAGCACATGGAAACGATAAGATACATAATGTACAGGAGAATAGAAACATGTAAATACATATACAATATTTAGGTATAAACAAGATACCCAAATGTACCTAACATTAAAATGTTACAGACATGGAACTAAAGGATAGTCCATGCTGTATAAAGGACTTACAGTAATGTAAGGGGGGGGAGCCCCACTGAGAAGGGGGTAGATAGACTAACCCATAGCAGTTCTTGAGAAGATCCAGCTAAAAAGAGGAAGACAAGTTCCAATGAACGCGCTTAAAAACCAGAGGTCCCCTAGTGGGAACAAACAGCAACGCAGCGAGAAGATAACTCTTCCGGCAAAGGGAAGATAATCCCCTACACATTATTCATACGAGCTGTTTGTTTATTTTGTTTTACGGCATATCAACCTCAGTGGGTCATTTAATGCCGATAAAGTTTTGAAATAAATCAATTCTTAATGGATAATACAATTTTGTTATTAACTCATGTTTTTCTATTTAACCCATAGATGGGACCCTAACAAGTACTACCACTCCGGGTCAAAGTGGACCAGGGAGCAATGGTGATGAAGGGGTGCTCCACATTCCCCAAACCTCCAAAACTGGAACCTCACCATCAGATAGAGTTTAACATCATTCCCAGGACATGTAGACCCCGCAGCCACCACCTTCTAGCACCCATATGATAAAAAGGGGTTGGGCTGCCATAAGGGCAGTAGGGTTGGGAAAATCATATAGATGCTAGGGCTTGACATGACCAGCCGATTGATCGGAGGGGCTTCTCTGACCGCCCGTCTAGCCCAAGATAGGGCCAAAGTGGAGTATTGCAAGTCATTGACTGCTCATCCACCTGGGCTCTATCCTTAAGCATCACGGGTCGCCATCCACGGCCAACAGGTGGCCCCATTGGGGACGAGGTGTCGTCTTTCTTTACTGAATATTCAGTGTTAGTGTATCCATGGATGCACTAATGCATCATAAGGACTTAGTGTTTAGTTATAAACAATTACCTACTATTCGACAGCTCTGAGTGCTTTTGCTGAGGTTGTGAAAGTAACAAACTGTTGAGAAATTTTTAGTATATAAGGTGTGTGCTAGATCGTCGCCCATACTTATAGACTAGGCGAGATCATGTGATCTATTTCTTGGCAAATCACTGGCAGTACTTTGAGGCTGATACAATACTTAACCGACCCTACTGGTCATAATTACTGTAATATTCATGGATGACGGACATAGGATTAAATCACTGGACCTTTACCAATATGCAGGATAGGACTTATACGCTTACCAAAGGATTCCATAACAAAGGACTTTCTTTAAGCCCTTTTCAACTGGCCAAGGATGGCACTTAAAAACTTTACACAAACCACACTGGACTATCAGATGCTAAGCTCACCTGATACTCTCCAAGTGCTACCTACTGGATTTTTCACTATGGCTTGGAGCACAATTTTGGTATCCACAATTTTTGGCCTACCTGACCTTAACTGATCATTGAGGTTCTTACAACATGAGCAGAAATTTCTTGAAAAAATTAAATTGAAATAGATCACTAAGTAGGACTGAACCTATTCTAGTAGTGACCAAGGGCTATTTAGCCCAGTGAAATAGATCACTAAGTAGGACTGAGCCTATTCTAGTAGTGACCAAGGGCTCTTTAGCCCAGTGAAATAGATCACTAAGTAGGACTGAGCCTATTCTAGTAGTGACCAAGGGCTCTTTAGCCCAGTGAAATAGATCACTAAGTAGGACTGAGCCTATTCTAGTAGTGACCAAGGGCTCTTTAGCCCATGAAATAGATCCCTAAGTAGGACTGAGCCTATTCTAGTAGTGACCAAGGGCTCTTTAGCCCAGTGAAATAGATCCCTAAGTAGGACTGAGCCTATTCTAGTACTGACCAAGGGCTCTTTAGCCCAGTGAAATAGATCCCTAAGTAGGACTGAGCCTATTCTAGTAGTGACCAAGGGCTCTTTAGCCCAGTGAAATAGATCATTAAGTAGGACTGAGCCTATTCTAGTAGTGACCAAGGGCTCTTTAGCCCAGTGAAATAGATCACTAAGTAGGACTGAGCCTATTCTAGTAGTGACCAAGGGCTCTTTAGCCCAGTGAAATAGATCACTAAGTAGGACTGAGCCTATTCTAGTAGTGACCAAGGGCTCTTTAGCCCAGTGAAATAGATCACTAAGTAGGACTGAGCCTATTCTAGTAGTGACCAAGGGCTCTTTAGCCCAGTGAAATAGATCACTAAGGAGGACTGAGCCTATTCTAGTAGTGACCAAGGGCTCTTTAGCCCAGTGAAATAGATCACTAAGTAGGACTGAGCCTATTCTAGTAGTGACCAAGGGCTCTTTAGCCCAGTGAAATAGATCCCTAAGTAGGACTGAGCCTATTCTAGTAGTGACCAAGGCTCTTTAGCCCAGTGAAATAGATCACTAAGTAGGACTGAGCCTATTCTAGTAGTGACCAAGGGCTCTTTAGCCCAGTGAAATAGATCACTAAGTAGGACTGAGCCTATTCTAGTAGTGACCAAGGGCTCTTTAGCCAGTGAAATAGATCCCTAAGTAGGACTGAGCCTATTCTAGTAGTGACCAAGGCTCTTTAGCCCAGTGAAATAGATCCCTAAGTAGGACTGAGCCTATTCTAGTACTGACAAGGGCTCTTTAGCCCAGTGAAATAGATCCCTAAGTAGGACTGAGCCTATTCTAGTAGTGACCAAGGGCTCTTTAGCCCAGTGAAATAGATCATTAAGTAGGACTGACTATTCTAGTAGTGACCAAGGGCTCTTTAGCCCAGTGAAATAGATCACTAAGTAGGACTGAGCCTATTCTAGTAGTGACCAAGGGCTCTTTAGCCCAGTGAAATAGATCACTAAGTAGGACTGAGCCTATTCTAGTAGTGACAAGGGCTCTTAGCCCAGTGAAATAGATCACTAAGTAGGACTGAGCCTATTCTAGTAGTGACCAAGGCTCTTTAGCCCAGTGAAATAGATCACTAAGTAGGACTGAGCCTATTTCTAGTAGTGACCAAGGGCTCTTTAGCCCAGTGAAATAGATCCCTAAGTAGGACTGAGCCTATTCTAGTAGTGACCAAGGGCTCTTTAGCCCAGTGAAATAGATCCCTAAGTAGGACTGAGCCTATTCTAGTAGTGACCAAGGGCTCTTTAGCCCAGTGAAATAGATCACTAAGTAGGACTGAGGCCTATTCTAGTAGTGACCAAGGGCTCTTTAGCCCAGTGAAATAGATCCCTAAGTAGGACTGAGCCTATTCTAGTAGTGACCAAAGGGCTCTTTAGCCCAGTGAAATAGATCACTAAGTAGGACTAGGCCTATTCTAGTAGTGACCAAGGCTATTTAGCCCAGTGAAAATAGATCACTAAGTAGGACTGAGCCTATTCTAGTAGTGACCAAGGGCTCTTTAGCCCAGTGAAATAGATCACTAAGTAGGACTGAGCCTATTCTAGTAGTGACCAAGGGCTATTTAGCCCAGTGAAATAGATCCTAAGTAGGACTGAGCCTATTTCTAGTAGTGACCAAGGGCTCTTAGCCCAGTGAAATAGATCACTAAGTAGGACTGAGCCTATTCTAGTAGTGACCAAGGGCTCTTTAGCCCAGTGAAATAGATCACTAAGTAGGACTGAGCCTATTCTAGTAGTGACCAAGGGCTCTTTAGCCCAATGAAATAGATCACTAAGTAGGACTGAGCCTATTCTAGTAGTGACCAAGGGCTCTTTAGCCCAGTGAAATAGATCACTAAGTAGGACTGAGCCTATTCTAGTAGTGACCAAGGGCTCTTTAGCCCAGTGAAATAGATCCCTAAGTAGGACTGAGCCTATTCTAGTAGTGACCAAGGGCTCTTTAGCCCAGTGAAATAGATCATTAAGTAGGACTGAGCCTATTCTAGTAGTGACCAAGGGCTCCTTTAGCCCAGTGAAATAGATCACTAAGTAGGACTGAGCCTATTCTAGTAGTGACCAAGGCTCTTTAGCCCAGTGAAATAGATCCCTAAGTAGGACTGAGCCTATTCTAGTAGTGACCAAGGGCTCTTTAGCCCAGTGAAATAGATCACTAAGTAGGACTGAGCCTATTCTAGTAGTGACCAAGGGCTATTTAGCCCAGTGAAATAGATCACTAAGTAGGACTGAGCCTATTCTAGTAGTGACCAAGGGCTCTTTAGCCCAGTGAAATAGATCACTAAGTAGGACTGAGCCTATTCTAGTAGTGACCAAGGGCTATTTAGCCCAGTGAAATAGATCCCTAAGTAGGACTGAGCCTATTCTAGTAGTGACCAAGGGCTCTTTAGCCCAGTGAAATAGATCACTAAGTAGGACTGAGCCTATTCTAGTAGTGACCAAGGGCTCTTTAGCCCAGTGAAATAGATCACTAAGTAGGACTGAGCCTATTCTAGTAGTGACCAAGGGCTCTTTAGCCAATGAAATAGATCTCTAAGTAGGACTGAGCCTATTCTAGTAGTGACCAAGGGCTTCTTAGCCCAGTGAAATAGATCACTAAGTAGGACTGAGCCTATTCTAGTAGTGACCAAGGGCTCTTTAGCCCAGTGAAATAGATCCCTAAGTAGGACTGAGCCTATTCTAGTAGTGACCAAGGGCTCTTTAGCCAGTGAAATAGATCATTAAGTAGGACTGAGCCTATTCTAGTAGTGACCAAGGGCTCTTTAGCCCAGTGAAATAGATCACTAAGTAGGACTGAGCCTATTCTAGTAGTGACCAAGGGCTCTTTAGCCCAGTGAAATAGATCACTAAGTAGGACTGAGCCTATTCTAGTAGTGACCAAGGGCTATTTAGCCCAGTGAAATAGATCACTAAGTAGGACTGAGCCTATTCTAGTAGTGACCAAGGGCTCTTTAGCCCAGTGAAATAGATCACTAAGTAGGACTGAGGCCTATTCTAGTAGTGACCACCATAAGCGGAGATTTCAAGAGGTTTGAATTCAGAGTTTTCCTTCTCTTAGACTGGTTGCCTAACCAAGCTTAAAGAGCCCAGTCTGCCCTATTATTTACCCATAGCTGGAGGGAGAATAGTTGGATTCATACCTTTCCCAAGGGTATTGTGTTATGTGAACTGTGGCTTCGTCCAGGGATTTGAACTCTGTCGACGAGTCCATTTCCTACAACTCTAACCAGTACAACACGCGGCCTCCCTTTTGTTTACTGTACTCTGATCAAACTGCGCCTTCACCTTTTGAGGTTTGGGAATGTGAAGCACCCCTTCATCACCATTGCTCCCTGTCCACTCTGACCCGGAGTGGTAGTACCTGTTAGGGTCCCATCTATGGGTTAAATAGAAAAACATGAGTTTTAAACAAAATTGTATTATCCATTAAGAATGAATTTATTTCAAAACTTTGTCGGCATTAAATGACCCACTGAGGTTGATATGATGTAAAACAAACCAAACCAAATTTACCTTTTGAATAACAAATATTTTTGGTTGTTTCGCAGCATTTTTGCCCAGTTCAAACTCAGAAAGTTAAGTACCAAATTAAACGACGTTGCCAATTCATCTGTGTTTGACAGCATATTAACCCTTTTCAGGTCATTTTATAGAAGGGGGGAAATATATGGGGGGGAAATAGATGTTTGTATCAACAAGCTTCTGCCGAGAGGGGGGGGGGCAAAAGCAAGCGAGTCCACAGTCTTCCAGCAAGCCAAACCTTCCCCTGGTCAAACACGTTCTTCGTTTAGCAGCTGCAAAATCCGTCACCGTAGTTGAAATAATCTTTAGCAGTTCAAAATCACATTTCTTACTCGGTCGTTCACGTCAGTCAACCTGCTACTGCTGACTGCCCAGTGCTTGACTCACATGTTATTTATGTACGTATTTTACCACAAACATCCTGGCACTTTGCGTCCGTCCAGTGCCTAAATCGCATCTGTTTTTGCATGCGGGAGGACGCGGGTTTGATCCCGGCAGGCAAGACAATGTCTTGCTCTTTTTCTCTCTCAGTCATACATTTAATGCTGAATCAAGTCCTTATGATAATTGGTTTCTTATAGTGTACATGCCGTTAGCTTAAATGGTTACCCATCTAAGTACTGAACAGGCTCATCACTGCTTAACTTCAGTGATCTAGCGGGAACCAGCACTTTCAATGTGACTTGACTGTACGGCTTCACAGAGTGAAGCAATACCATCTATCCATCTGCATATATTAGGTAAACCTTTAATTCTTTAGTTGATATTAGACACATTGCAGGATTTTAAAAGCACTAATAACATTCCACCCTGTCGACTGGGGCGTTAGAATGCACCGACTGCACCTCTGTAGAGGGGTAAGACTCCCCCAATGGGGCCACCTGTTGGCCTGAGTGTTTAAGGATAGAGCCCAGGTGGATGAGCAGTTCATGACTTGCAATACTCCACTTTGCCCTATCTTGGGCTAGACGGGCGGTTGGAGAGGCCCCCTCCGATCAATCGGCTGGTCACGTCAAGCCTCTAGCACCTATATGATTTTCCCAACCCTATTGCCCTTATGACAAGCCCCAACCCCTTTTTATCATATGGGTGCTAGAAGGCAGTGACTAAGGGTCTACACGTCCTGGGAATGACGTTAAACTCTATCTGATGGTGAGGTTCCAGTTTTGGAGGTTTGGGGAATGTGGAGCACCCCTTCATCACCATTGCTCCCTGGTCCACTTTGACCCCGGATGGTAGTACCTGTTAGGGTCCCATCTATGGGTTAAATAGAAAAACATGAGTTAATAACAAAATTGTATTATCCATTAAGAATTGATTTATTTCAAAACTTTATCGGCATTAAATGACCACCTGAGGTTGATATGCCGCAAAAAAAAACCAAACTAATAACATTGGTTTGTTTTGAGACAAATCTACTTCAGATCTTTAGAGAGACCTCGTTAATAAATAAGATTTACTCTAAATATTAATAATTTTGACTATAAATTAAATACTCTTTGATAAACATACAGAATCCCTGACATAATTCTGGTCACAAACAACGAATCTCAATTATAATAAGATAACATTAATTAAATAACTAATCTTACATAAAAGTATAATTAATTTTTTTGCTATTTCTTTAATAATTAATTCCTGTATATCGAGCTATGGCTAAAAATATATTTTTTTTTTTTTTTTTTTTTTAAATCATAGAAGTCACAGTATTAACCCTACCTTTTATCTTAACCTCTTACAGACCAAATTAACAGAAGCTATAATTATAATTTTGATAAAAGTTAGTTTCATTCTAACCTTTTTAAATCCAACACAAATGCACGCACCCACCCACACACACACACACACACACAATGCATATGCGGCTGAATTCCAAAGCTGACCTTGTTTAAAAACGCTTCGTCTCGGTATTTTATTCTTCTTTTAGTCAGTGTGCTGTCGTACCGGACTTTCTGCAGTATGCTGATACGATGCCTTAGGTTATGCTGATACGATCTGGTTGTAAGGTGATTGTGATAAGTGGACCCAGTTTTTGGGCTAAGTAAGTGAGAGCGTTTCTTTTGACGTCTCTCTCCAGTAACGATTCTTCGATAAGTGAGGTTTTGGTATTTGGCGCCAACATACGATGTTGGCATTCGCACCCTGGCGGCAGGGGGAGATAATTAGCTATGGAATTTCCAACAGTCATTCAACCGACCTTTCTCATTTAACTGTATTCCCCGTCAGTATTCCCCCATCATTTTTGTACCAGTTAGAACCTCAGAAATGTCGTTTCATTGTTTGCTGTGACTGTCAATTTGTTTTCTTTTTCATGGTTCAGTTTTTTTTACACTTTCGTGTGACGGAATAAAGGCCTGTATTCTCTACCTACGGTTTTTCGTTCTTCATTACTTGAAAGAGTTTAGCTATACATATCAAACGCGATTACTACATCTTGGACAGAATAGTACCGTTATTAGTGACGTGATAATATATATATATATATATATATATATATATATATATATATGAATCTGTTTCTCTATCATAGCGATAAAAAGAGATGTTCACATTTATAAATTTATGTGATATATTTATATAGGATTACAAATATTCATATATACCATATGTCGCGGTGCAGATAAGGATGTCGACCCCGCGAACGTTTTAAAAAGAAAAAAGAATTTATTGACACAACCAGACAAAGGAGTTTTAGTTTAACAAATACGGAATTGTTTATTTAACACATAACAGAGTATAGTTGATGATTTCTTCATTGGTTTAGTTGTCAGATTGACTTTTAAAAAAAATCATGAATTAATAATTTCCTAGCCATAAATGAAGGGTCGATCTAAACACGAGATCGACTTATATTCGAGTATATACGGCAATTTACTTCATGGTTATTAAATAGAATTTGGCTTTATTAAACATTTCTAGAATATCATATAACCTAAAAAAAATATGTCTCATTTTCGATCAATAGGTACCACCAAAATACGTCACGTGATCAGTTTAGGCCATATTGAAAGAAGAAATGTAAATATTTTTGAAATCTTTTTTTTAAATCTCGCAAAAAAGAAATAACGAACATAAAGAGTTGTTACAAAGAAAAATAGTTAATTCAAAAATCAAATTATCCAATTGGGGAAAAATTACTCACCATTATCTTGAAAAATAAGTAAAACAGTCCGTTTTTATTATAACATGGTCAGTTTCTTCATTGATATTTTTAGCAGAATTCTGTATTTATGGTTATTTTATTAAAAAAAAAACTCGCATAGAAACTTATAAAAATCTTCTGATATAATTATTCAGACTCTTATCTTTATAGAAAAAAGTAAAAATCGTTTTTTGTCGGTTTATTTTTTTATATTTCATAAAATAAAATACGGGGGGGGGTAGACCTCGTAAATAATATTTCCCCTAATATATTTTATGAAAAAAGTATTTCAGACATATTTTCATCAAAATGTTAGTAATTATGGACATTTTCGTAAAAAAATCGGACCATTAATTGATTTTTCATAGAATTTAAAAAAAAATCCTCTATTCATAACTTATTTTTGGCTATGTTAAATTTCAATTGATTTAACGGTGCAAAAAATGTAAACATTGTTTTTGTTCATAATTTTCATTCTTTCCGTAAGTTGAACATTTTTTTTAAACCATCAGGAGTTTTTGTAATGTTTCTTCTTGTGAATGGACAAAAATTTTCAAGATAACATTAACCTTTATGCAAGTTTCATTATGATAAATATGGGGGGGGGGGGGTAAATTTCACAGGGGAAATTGGTGGTACCTATCTATCAACTATGTATATTTACTTAAATAAGTGACCTTGCGTCACATCCTGTTTGTGGTTAAGTAAGTCACTAAGCAACGAAAAATCACACTAGAAAGTCTACATTTCCTTTAAAATGGTGCACACTAACAAATATAAACTTTGATATTACACAGACACAGGTACTATGTGACCCAGTACTACCTGTTTCATAGTTGGATCATCGGTGACTAAACCGGAAAACCCACATGTTTTGTCTGGTGAGGAGAGTGGCTAGACGGTAATAAAGGACTATTTGCTCGTAAATTCCTACCATAAAATAAACTGAACCCCCATTTTATGTCCCTGTTTTTGTATTAAATGTTTTATTTTTCTTGCACCCGTTATGTTACAATACAAAATATATTTTATCTATTTATTTTAATATTCATTTCAATGTGCATATTCTAAAAGTTTTTATTTTGTGAGAATGTTTAGTTTTAAAGTGGGGGGCTCGCTTTACAATTTAGCCATAATTTGGATCCTCCTTTTATGACCGTAATTTTGTTTTTTCGTCGACGATGATTAAAATCTGACGTTTTTATTTTAGAGTACCAAAGCCAAAAAGAAAAGAAATAACAACAAAAGGTAATATTCAACTTTTTACTCGTAAATTCCTACCATAAAATTAGGCTTGGGCATTTTATGGTAGGAATTTACGAGTAAAAAGTTGAAGTGTAAAAACGAACCCCCACTTTAAAACTAACCATTCTCATAAAATAAAAAAAACTTTTAGAATATACACATTGAAGTGAATATTAAAATAAATAAATAAAATATATTTAGTATTGTAAAATAACGGATACAAGAAAAATAAAACATTTATTGCAAAAACACGGACATAAAATGAGGGTTTATTTTATGGTAGGAATTTACGAGCAAATAGACCTTTTTTACCGGCTAGACACCCTGCAGAACGAAAATCGACCTGTAAAAGGGCAGATGAAGCTCTTTGCTCAACGGCCATCTAACACATTATTTCTAAAGTCCAACCTCTCGTCATCACGACAGGGTCGTGTAAACTCGGTGGTGCCAGAGCCATGCCGTCGGGAACATGTTATTGGTATGGTCACCCAAGGTGGACAGGTCTGGCACACACTGTTTTTAGGGCCACAACCCGGCCAAAGGAGTTCTGGCGAAAATCCAACGGGTGTCTCCATCATCGTCAGGAATCAACGTCTTTTGGTGTACTTGTCACTGAGTCTGTGGAAAATCTGCGGCAAATAAAGGCCTCTCCTTCCCCTGATCGGGATATGCATGCAGGGTTTTGGGGACAGCTTGTGAATGTCCTATTCCCTTGTTACCAGCCCTATCGGCTAGGGCTTTAGAATACACCGACTGTACCTCTGCAGAGAAGTAAGACCCCACCTTTAATGGGACTGTAGGAGTTATTTTCGTATTTGCCAGGAGAGTTATCTGCCCGTATAGTGTCGCTGGTTCCCGCTAGGGGCCTCGTGTATTTAAGCGGCTGATTTGAACTTCTCTTCCTCTTTGCCTGCTGCTCGCTACGTGACACTATGGGTTAGACTTAGGTCTACCCCCTTTCTCGTTGGGGCTTCGGCCCTTAACACTGGCCACTCACTGCTAGTAAGTCTCTTATACGATATATGACTATCCTTTAGTCATGTATCCGTAACTACGTTTTTATGTACATTTAGGTATCTCTTTGATACCTAAATATCTTGTATTTTACCATTCATGAATGTGTCATTATCTCTACCCTTGTATATGTATCTATGTACTTGATGTATCTCGTCATATCCATGTGCTGTATACCTATTAAATGTTCTGTCCCTCAACCTTTGTCGGAGTTTGTTACAGGACCACCTGTTGTTGTTTAAGGACGGAATCGTGGTGGATGCGAAGTTCATGACATGCAGTACACCACTTTGGCCCTTATTTAAGCTAGACGGGTGGTCGGAGAGGCCACCTTCGTTCACGTCAAGCCCTATCCTATTGCCTTATGGCAAGCCCCAACCCTTTTTATCATGTATGTGCTAGAAGGAGGTAGCTGAGGGTCTTAATGTCCTGAGAATGACGTTAAACTCTAACTGATGGTGAGATTCCAGTTTTGGAAGTCTGGGGAATGTGGAACACCCCTTCATCACCATTGCTTCCAGGTCCACTCTATAGCGATTGAGCGGTGATTCTTGGTGAGCCTCCCGCCAGCTCCTGTTGGTTGGAGTGGTTCGGCCGGTGAGGAGGCATAAAAGCTGAGAGTCTCTCTCGGGGATGAATTACTGTTCTTAGCCGGTCCAGGCCGCTGGACAAATTAACAGCGTGACCCGATGGGATCAACGCATTTCTTTTTACTAGCTATCGTATGAGCTTCGGTTTGTGCGTGGCTTCCCACTTTTAAAAAAAGATCTTGTGTCGCATCCTGACCTGGTGGGAGGTTAAGGTAATGTTACGTTTAATCAAATGATCAACAATTTAGAACTTTTTAGAATATTCTTAGAGACTTTCTGACGCCAAAGCTGAGGTTGAGAATCACAGAATTTGACCTCAAGGGAAAAACTGCTTAGTCATGGCACGTAGCCGACCTTGCGGAGAAGAGGCAGGCAAACGAACAACTGATACTACACTTGCCGCTTTACTCACGTACGCCAAACCTACCGAAAGAAAAGTGACGTCACGATTTGTGGGGAGGGAAAGCGATCCCTAGGATTAGTAGCAGTCAGTACTCGGGACCTGGTCAGCGAACATCTCGTGGGGGAGGGGAGAAAAATTATTCCCAAGAAGAAAGTTACCGTGATTAAGAAGGCCATATAAAGAAATAATACCCGGAGTAGTCATTCAGACAGAAGATGAATCACCCGTAAAGAAAGATAAGTGCAAACTTCTTTCGTTGTGAACATTTGTAAACTGATTTGAAGAAATAATTCCGCCAAATGACATTATGAATCCTAACCTGTCGGCGCCCGTATCATGATCCTCCCAGCTTACAAATTTGAATTAAATGTTATATTATAAATATATATACGTTGTTTTGTTATTTATAAGTCGTGGAAACAGCACCCCACAAGGAAACAGCTGTACGGTCACCTGCCCCCCATCTCACAAACTATCCGAGTGAGACGGACAAGGCATGCAGGACACTGCTGGAGAAGCAAGGATGAACTCATAAGCGACGTTCTCCTGTGGAAGCCAACACATGGACATGCAAGTGTGGGGCGCCCAGCAAGGACATACATTGACCAGTTATGTGAAGATGCTGGCTGCTCCGCAGAGGAGCTCCCAGGTGTAATGAATGATAGGGAGGGCTGGCGAAAGATTGTCATGGATGCAAGTGCTACATGCGCGACATGATGATGATGATGATGATATGTATCCTCTCATCTTTCTTTGGTAATGTAAGGATGGTTTAAAGTTCAACATGCTTTAAATACAAATAACTCCGACAAAGGTTAATAGACAAACATTTAATAACACAGCACATGGATAACAGTAGAATACAACGTTCATAAAAAGGTAAACAGAGTTACACAAATAAAGATACACATTCATGAAAGATACAAAGTATAACATAAAAGAGTACAGACATGAGACTAGCGATAGTCCATGCTGTAAAGAACTTACAGTAATGTAAGGGGGGCAGAGCCCCACGAGAGGGTTTAGATAGAATCTACCCCATGTGGCTCGTAGTTGCTGAAACTATCAAGAGAGAGAGCGAAGGTTTTGAAACCGGCGCTTTTATACTGGTGCCCTAGCGGGCATCATCAAACTAAAAGGGGCAGACAACTCCACCCGACGAATACAAACTAACGCTACAGTAATCTCTGATGGAAAAACGGTGTATAACGTCGAAACGATCGGCGAACGTAACATGTGCGCTCGTCCCGGGATATAAACGTAACAGTAAATAACGTACAACTGTTCTTAGCCTGGACAACCGGTTGTCCATGATGGTCTTAACGACGACGTTTGTGTGAAAACAGAAGACCAGACGAATTTTAAAAAATGACTCGCAATACTCCACACTCACCATATCTCTAGAATTGGAGCCTCACCATTAGATGCAGTTTAGCCAGACCCCCCCCTTTTTGGTTGGGGGAGAGTCTGCGAATTCTAAGCCTCACCGACAGGGTGGTTTAGTAACTGCTTTCTTCTAAGCAAAAAAGTTTTTTTTCAAACTCAAAAGAAAAGACATTTAAATAATTCGAAGCAATTTTCTTAAATTGAAAATATTTATAGAAAAAAAATGAAAACTTTTACGGTTATTTCCTATAACTCCAACATAAACAAAGGGGAACCACTCTTGACTGATAAATTATTTATCTATCTATTGATTTACGAGGAAAAAAGAAGACATGGTTAGGGTTTAGGTTAGGGTTAGGGTTTAGGGTTGGTTTAATGGGAAAATAAATAAATAAATGATTTATCAGTCAAGAGTGGTTCCCCTTTGTTTATGTTGGAGTTATAGGAAATAACCACTTTTACTTTATCAGGGGAGATAGAAATAAAGAATTTGGATACATTTAGGCACTGCTAAAGTTGCCGTAAAATCCGTATTTTACAAAATAAATTTAACCCCCCGATTGGAAAAAAAAAAATTAAGGAATTATCCGATTTTAATGAAATTTTCAATGTTGATTTATCAATGAATAAATTTTATAATCTATTTTGTAAAACATGGATTTTACGTCATCTTAGACAGCGTTTACGGCCATGTTTACTATATATTTGAGCAAAATTGAATGAAAAAATAGTTTAAAATGTATTAAAGATAAATTACGTGTAATTTTATTTTGCCTATTTTTTATTTTATTTTTTTTACTGATGCTCATTATGTAACTACTTTTCGACTTAGACAAAAATTTGACCTTAAATAATCGATTTAATTAATCTTAATTTGTTTATAAAATGAAAACCAGTCAACATTTTGGCACTTGTACTTAAAAAAAAAAAAATTAAAAGAAAATAATTAACTGTTTTTTTCTCTCACTTAAAATTGCTAATTATAGTTTGTTATAAGATTTCGTCATTTATTTCTTTGAAATGATACTTTAAACTTTTTAATTACAATATCAAATTCAACGGTACTTATACAGAATAGCGCAAAAGAAAAAATATCATTCGAATCGCATATAAATAGCATTAGATTACGGAAACACCCGAAGTAGCCTAATACTACTAAAACCAACGCTAATCCTTGCGTCTCAAAGGTGTCGGGTATTTCCGTAAAATGTAACGCTTCTTATATATAATCTAATGACATTATCTCTTGCGCACTATTCTGCATCAGTACCAATGCTTTTTATACGTAATAATGATATTATCTCTTGCGCGCAATTCTACATTAGTACCAATGCTTTTTTATACGTAATCTAATGATATCATCTCTTGCACGCTATTCTGCATTAGTACCAATGCTTTTTATATGTAATCTAATGATATTATCTCTTGCGCGATATTCTGAATTAGTACCAATGCTTTTTATACGTAATCAAATGATATTATCTCTTGCGCGCTATTCTGCTTTAGTACCAATGCTTTTTATACGTAACCTAATATTATCTCTTGCGCGCTATTCTGCATCAGTACCAATGCATTTGATACGTAATCTAATGATATTATCTCTTGCGTGTTATTCTGCATGAGTACCCTTTATTTAAACTTGTTAATTCCAATGATATTAAATTCAACAAGATCGCCGAAAGTAAAATATTTATACAAGGAAAAAAATCCAGCACTTTCTTTCAACATTGAATGGTGACCCGTGATCCTAAAATAAATAAAGAAAGAAATTAATTTAAATTCTTAACTTGCACGTTAACAAAAAATTGGTAACCTCAGCAACCCCCGGCAATACTGCTCTTTCTGATAGTGTTACTATGACTACATTAAAATGGCTGAACTTGCACAAAGGTGTCAAAATTAGGGTGACCCAGAAAAAACAGAACCCACAAATTTTGTAATAAAACTGTTAATTTTAACTATGAGGGTTTAGGGTTTAGGGTTAGAGTTAGGGTTAGGGTTGGGGTTTAGGGTTAGTTTAATGGGGAAATGAATAAATAATTTGGGTTCTGTTTTTTCTGGGTCACCGGTGACTAAAAAAAACAGAACCCACAAATTTTGTAATAAAACTGTTAATTTCAACTATGGGGGTTTAGGGTTAGGCTTAGGGGTTAGGGTCGGGGTTGGGGTTTAATGAGAAAATAAATAAATAATTTGGGTTCTGTTTTTTCTGGGTCAATCTAATTTTGACACCTTTGTGCAAGTTCAGCCACTAATATATCATTAATAATTCTTGTTGGTGTAGTAATACGATGCCAATTTATCAAGATAGAATAGAAAACAATATTTTACTCGTTATTTAAGAATTGTGTGTGCACAAATGCAACGAATCTTTTTTTTCTTTCTTTCTTTTCAATTATACCACTGAGCTGTTGTAGACAACAATCAAGTCTAAAATATTAGTTTACATCGGACGTTAAAAATATTAGTTTACATGGGAAGTTAAAAAGAAAAAAGAAAGAAAGACAGTATTTATTTGACTATTCTCAATTTCAGTTGACATGTTATTTCAAACAACAACAAACAAACACGTGACTATTTGTATCGCCTTTTTGGCAACACGTGACAAATGTTTTTTGTTGTTGTTTTAGGGGAGGGAGTGCAGGGGGTCAGTATAAATAAAATACGGTAGATGACTTGAGGTAGCAATTTATTTATGATGCAATCATCCAAAAATCGCTCGGTTCCTTTCCTTATTACCACAGACATCACGATGTACCTTACTAAATCCCTCTTCTTAATACAAATACAGTGTATTTAAAAAAAAAAAAGCCTCTAGTCAGAACTTGTTTTTGGCTACGTTAAATTTCAATTGATGCAAAAATGTAAACATTGTTTTTCGTTTATAATTTTCATTATTTCTGTAAGCTGAATTTAAAAAAATCATCAGGAGTTTTTTTTTTTATGTTTCTTCTTTCGAATGGACAAAAAATTTTAAAGATAATATTAACTTTTATGCAAGTTTCATTGTGTTAAATATAGGAGGGGGGTAAATTTCACAGGGAAAATTGGTGGTAGCTAAAATACATAAACTAGCCTGTCTCGTCTGACGGAGACAAGCTTAATTGTCCACGGATGTAACATAAGGTGCAATTATTGGGGCATCTAGTGAGGATCGAACTCGCTATTAGTATTCGGTAATAATGGATCTGCGAGACTAGCTTGCTAGCCATTATACCACGATAGGACACCTTAATTGTCCACCCACGGTAAACAAATTGCACTGGTAGACGTCAACATTAAATATCTGAAACTTTTTACAATGCATTAAAATTACAACCGAATGAATTTCAATTGAAAAAAAAAGCGAAAAATAGAATTGATAGGAAGATTGTGCTGCGCCAGTTTTCCAGGCGATTGGCGCTTTCCTTTCTTTAATATTAATCAGTATTCAAAATTCTAACTTTTACCCCCGACCCCTAGTGCCGGTGGGAAATACGCAACTGTAACCAATCAAACTAAGCCGGCTACAAACAAGGTTAAATAATTGAAAATGTCGTCATTGAACATCCGTACTTACAAAAAGCCGATTTTTCATTTTTTTTTCTTCCTTCGTCTTTATATAAATTTTTATATAAACGCAATATTTTCTATTATTAGTTAAGTAATTTATTTGACTTTAAAGTTTATTTCAGACCGATTTTCTTTTTTTTCCATTTTCTTTTTCGGGTATTTTTTTTTCTTTCCTTCTTCGGAGAGAAAGAAAGAAAGAAGAAGAGAGATATCTTCTTTTTTCTCCGACCAAACAAAAGGAGTTATCAACTGATGAAGACAATGTTGCTGCAATAAAGCCGGTGCCAGGCGATAATAGTAAAAAAAATTGTATAGAATATAATTTTTTTATGCTCGGAAGATCAGGGTGAAGAAGAGACCCGAATTATGGGTTCGAACTCACCACTTGGTAATACACCGAAGAAAAAAAATTGTGAAACTATCGGTAAGAAAAAGCAAAACAAATCACCACCTTCTTCTTGGTAGTCCGTGAATTCAGGGGCGTAAATTTTTACTGTAGTCTACTGGATAGATGTTAGTGGAGAAAATTACTATTCGCCGGTAATTTTGCTGAGCATTTAACGATATTTCGATTTCAGAGTAACTATAAAAAAGAATCTACTTTTGCAGTTCTGAGGTGAAAAAAGGTGTATAACGGAATCACTACGTAACAACTTTAAATCATCTTGTCATTTTTTTTTAAATAACTGTAAATCAAACCGGTAGAATTCAGGGGCGTAAATTTTTACCATAGTCTACCGGACAGATGTTAGTGGAATATGAAATGAAGTCCAATTTTTAATTTTGGGATTAATACTTTTAATAAAAATGAAACTCTAAGGAAAACATAACGTTAATTCATTTATAAGTTTTTAACAAAAATTAAACGACAACATTAATTGATGTTGCATAGATTTAAAGTTGTTGCGTAGTGATTCAGTTATACACTTTTTCACCTCATATCTACAGAATTAAAAAAAAAATTTATTGTTACTCTGAAATAGAAATATCGTTAAATAGTAATTTTCTCCACTAATATCTGTCCAGTAGACTATGCCGCATTTTCTTCTATTCACTTACACCTTCGGTCTTATGTCTTTTTATTCATACTGTAATTAGTTTCGAAAGTAACGCCACCGATATTTGGTGCCCGTAAAATAAGGGGGGAGGGTCAAAATTAAGTGACCTGAAAAAAATCAGAAAGTTTTGAAATAAAATAACTAATGCATTATAAAATTCATTCATTGATAAATCAACAGTGAAAGTTTCATTAAAATCGGATAATTCTTGGTATTTAAAAAAAAAAATTTTGATTAGGGGATTGATTTGATTTTGTAAAATACGCCTGTGACGTCATAATTGGTGGTACCTACACTATGGTAAAAAAATTTACGCCCCTCAATTCATAGTCTACCTTTTTTTTTCTTCTTTTTCTTCCTCTTAACCTGAAACTTCTAACCCCTCTTTTTCTTCTTTTTTTTACCAGGCAGCAGCCTCGAGGAATACCTTTATTGTTTTAGCGATGATGACGAATCGGAGAGAAAGAAGAGATTTCATAATAATGTCACTACAACAGCAACTACTACCACAACCAAAACGAGAACAGGTGCTCCCTCCGACAGTCGGGGTTGTTATTCAACTGCAAGTAATAAGTTGGTAGTAGATGCAGCAAAGATGGGTAACAACGAAGAAGGAGAGGAAGACGTAACAGTCACGGATAGTGAAAACGAAAATAATAATAAAAAACTCGACAAAGCCGAAAGAAAAAGTTTAGTTGAAGAAAGAGAACCATTACAACAAAACGAAGAAGACGATGTTGATGTCGGTTGTAAAAATCAACCAATGCCTAACATTAACAAAGCTGTGATTATTTATAATAAAGAAGCGAAACGAGAAAAAGATGAAAATAAACCGCTCGTCCAGATAAACCAAAAGACGAAAAATATGAAAAACGAAGAATCTGAGGGCGGCAAAAAGACTTGTCCGTCATCCTCCACTGCAAAAATGACCCCCTATTTCATGTGTCTTGTACTAGCGAGCACTTGTGGTTTTTTAGTCACAGGTTACCAAATGGCCGTAGTGTCGGGCCTTTTATTATTAAACAAAGACATTCCAGTTACAACATTTTGGCGACAAACTTTGGTCGGAATCGTCAGTGCCATGGCTATGGCCATCACGGTCACTTGTGGTCAATTGTGCGATAAAATTGGTCGGAGATACACGGTCATCTTATCCGCTGTGATCGCCGTTTTAGCAGCCTCAGTAGAAACTTCGGGTCTCTATCATACTTTACCTGGGAGAATTTTAGCCGGAATGTCCATAGGTAATGTAAAAACAAAACTTTCTTATATTTCCACTTTTTTAGGTACCAACAAAATGTGCGCCTATTTTCATTTTAAAAACGAATTAAAATTAATTAAATCGATTATTTAAGGTCAAATTTTTGTCTAAGTCGAAAAGTAGTAACATAATGAGCATCAGTAAAAAAAAAGCAAAATAATATTACATATGTAATTAATTTTTAATACATTTTAGCCCTTTTTTTATACCTAATTTTTAGATGTTTTAATTTAAAAATCTAAAAAAGATTGACAAATATAATGATACCGAGACACACTAACCTAAAAATGACTCACATATAAGAATAAAACAAAAGAATTGTTAAACTTTTAAAAATTTTTTTGACTAATGAAGGTAGAAGAAAGGTTTATTTGTTTTCGTGTATGAACGAATAAGATTATTCATTTAAAAATTATTATTTTTTTTATCTGCTTAGGTCTGGATTTTTCTTATCTTGAATTTTTTTCTTTTGATCCATTAAGAAACAAAATAAAAAGTTTAAAAAAATAAATTATTTTATTTTTATTTTGTTACTCTGTAAAAAGGTAACTTAAAGTTTACACCCCCCTCCGAAACTAATTTAGTTTGTAATATTAAAAGTTGATCTGTTTTTAAGTTTGTCCTGGTCTTTTTATTTTATCTATTTATTTTTGCTTGATTAAAAATAATTTTAATAATAATAAATTAATGTTAAACTAAAGTCAAAATTTGTAGACGTCGTTTTTCTTTTTTCCCCCCTTAAAAAAAATATTAAGTGATATGTACAATTTTTTTTAAATTTCTTAAAAATTCTTTTTTTAAAATTTTTTTAAAACAATTTGGCAATTTTAAAATATAAAATTGCCAAATGATTTTTTAATTAAAAAAAAATTACACACGAAGACGACCCGTGAAATCGTTGAGCCCTAATAGTGTAACTTTTAAAATAAAAATAAATTATTTTAGTTTTTATTCTGTTACTCCGCAAAAAAAAAGTTGATTAAAATAAGTCACCCCCCCCCCAAAAAAAAAAAAACTAATTTAGTTTGTAATATTAAAAGTTGATTCGGTTATTTTAATTTTGATAATGAATTTTATGTTAAACTAAAGTCTCCTACGAAAGAAAGAAGAAAAAAAAGTAAAACTTTGTTCGTCTTTTTTTTTTCTTAGAAAAAACATTTTGTTTCTTGGTTTGATTTTTGAAACTCAAATAAGTTTGAATTGTATTAAAAAGTGGTGACATTTGTTTTGAATAAAAAAATATCTAAATGTTTATAGGTACTTTGTTTATATAAATAGCATATTTTTATTTACGTTGTCATATCAAAATACCAAACATTAAGTAATGTGTGCAATTCTTTTGTTAAGAATTAAACAATTTGTCTTTTTATGTTAATGATAATTTCTTTTTTACACACTAAGACGATCCGTGTAATCGTCGAGCCCTAATTGTGTAACTTTTAAAATAGTTTGTTAGGATCAAACGAACTTTTTTTTACACTTACATAACGTTAACTTCTGTAACTTAAATGTTTTTCCCATCATTAACAATATTAACAAAGATCTTCCTTAACAATTATACATTTTCCAAGTATTTTAAATAAAAGAAAACATTTTAGATTTAAAGCACGCCTCTTTAATAATAAAATTAATTAAACATTTATAAATAATAAAGTTAATTTTAAAAAATTAAAGTTAATTAGAATTAATTAAAAAAAATAATAGATTTAATTAAATATTAAAAAAAGAAAATAAAGTTAATTAAACACTAAAAAATTAATTGGTGAATAATAGTTGAATTTTCCCAGTCCAATTTAATTTTTTTAATTTATTCTATCTGGACATGATGCGCAATAAATGAAAATAAAAATGACCAGTCGCCTTGTCCGTTTTATTGTAAATGAAAGTAGTCATCTAACATCTTTTCATGTGTTGGTCAATGGTTGGACACATACTTGATAAAAGTTGACAACTATATTGTAACTTGCAAAATTGTTAATAATATCTTTTAAGACAACTGATTTTTATTTTTTTTTATTGTAGTAATAAAACAATTTAAATAAAATTAAAAAAACAACCCTCTATAACTTTTAACTGTAAAATGTCGTTAAAGAAAATTAAAATTAAGTGTTTTTCCCTTCCTAGTAGAGATTTTTTCTTAACAAATAAAAAAAAGCGTTTAAGAAATTGATATCTAAATTTAAAAAAAAAATATTTTTCCTGATTTTATTCTTTTTATTATGGTAAAAAACTAACCTAAAACATTTTAACTGTAAAATGTCATTAAGAAAAATTTTAAATTATCACTATAATCAACTATCAAACTATGTAAAAAAAAAATGTTTTTTTAAAATCAACTACTAAAATAGGCTCAGTCCTAGTGATCATCTTCCACACATTATTACAACAACCAACATTACGTTTTTGTTTTGTGTGACATTGTTTAGATGTGTGAAAATAAACCATTGTCTTCTCTTCTTAAAAAATATTAGTATTTTTAACCAACAAAAAAGCGTTTTAGAAATTGATATTTAGATTAAAAAAAATGTTTTTCCAATAATTATTGAACACATGTATTTTCTAGGAAAAATAATTCTCGTTAATTTAAATTTAATGGTTTGAATTACAGTTATTTAAAAAATGTTAAGAGGATTAAAATTCGCGCGTTTGTTTTTTAAAAAAAACATTTAAATCAAATTTTTTACAGACGCTTCTTCTCAGTTTAAAAAAAGAAAAAAGTGTCAAAATAGTTTTTTGTAAAGAAGAAAAAGTTTAAAACATGTTACATTTTTCTCTTTTTTCCACGAATAAAATTATTTGATGTCAACACTTGATTAAAATTTAATTTTAAAAAATTGTAGTAAAAAAGCTGTTTTTTTATTTTTTTATCTGGGGGTTCACTAGGTACCACCAATTTGACCCTGTGCAATTTACCCCCCCCCCTACATTTAACACAATGAAACTTGCAGAAAAATTAATATTTTCTTGAAAAGTTTTTTCCATTCGAAAGAAGAAACATTAAATAAACTCCTGATGATTTTTAAAAATTTTTTATCAGCATACGAAAATAATGAAAATTATGATTGAAAAACAATGTTTTCATTTTTGCACTGTTAAATCAACTGAAATTTAACGTAGCTAAAAACAAGTTACGATAAGAGGATTTTTAAAAAATTCTATGAAAAATCAATTAATGGTCCGATTTTCACGAAAATTTCCATAAATGTTTACCATTGGATATAAATATATCTGAAATAGTTTTTTTCTAAGATATATTAGGGGAAATATTTTTTTACGATGTCTATCACCCCCCCCCCTATTTTATGAGATAAAAAAAAATGATGTGGAAAAAAAATTTGGTACTTTTTTTCTATAAAGATAAGAGGCTGAATAACTATATCAATGAAATTGTATAACGTACCGAATTATAGTTTTTTTAGGAAAAAATAATGAAATCGGAAATAAAAAGTGCAAAAAAAAAAATGTCATAATATTAATATTTGAAAACTTTTTTTTTCTTATGTAATTGGTATGTACTATATTCTATTAAATTGTAAAAAAAAAAAATTTTTTAAGAAATTAATTTTTACGAAATTTTCAATCTTTTGTGTGATTAAATATTTTTATTTTCTGCGTGAAATAAATTAAATATTTTTTTTTTTTCCTGTGGAAAAAAATCAAAATTTTCACGGATATTTAAAAACATGAATTTTAGAATTCAGGTGAACTAAAAGTTGGTCCGATCCGTGCTCGATTAATATTTTAAAAAGAATTTGTAATTTTTATTGTTGAATAGTAATTTTTGGTTCTTAGAATATATGGAAGGGCATAACCGTCATATTTGTTTTACAAAGAGACGAGACGCTTCTGAATAACAACCGAAGTTTGTTTTTCTTTGTTCAAAAAAGTTAAATAAGATAATTTTTTTTCGCTATTAGAATACAAAGTAAGTATACAGGATTATTTTATCAGTTTTTCTCTTAGAAAAAATATTCAAATTTTCATTTCATTTTCGATTTTAAAAAGTAATACCAAAACCGAAGACATTTTTTTAACGTCAATTCCACGGTGACATTTTACTATTAAATTTTTTCAAGTTTTTATTCATGTTAATAGTAAAAACATTGAAAATTTTAAAAAATTCTAGATAATATTTCAAGATAAAAAAAAAAAAAATTCTAGATAATATTTCAAGATAAAAAAAAAAGAATATCTTAAAAATCGTTGAAAACAAATAAAATCGGTTATTGAATATGCACAAGACAAAAAGTTAAATTAGTGTTATCCATACTTTTACTGGTTAATTGTAGAAGGGAAATAATTAGTAACTTTTCTGTCTATATTACGGTCTGAAAATTACCCTTTCGCATGTAATACGGGCAGGTTTGTTTATTTTTTAAGATAACGATGTAATTTTTCCCAATCAGATAATTTGATCTTTGAATTAACTATTTTTCTTTGTAACAACCCTGTACGATCTTTTTTTTTACGAGATTTTTGATAAACAAAGTTCGGAAATATCTATTTCCGTTTTATTCAAGATGGCATAAACGGTCTGGTGGTACCTAGGGTTCACTGTTTGTTTATTTATTTAAAAAAATATTTTAAAGCATAATTAAAGCTGTCCTTGCAATTAATTCTGAGTCAATGCTTTAGAAACGGAAAATTCTGAATTCATTTATCAAAAATCAGTTCTAAATATTCAATTGTTTTTGTTCAAATAGTTTTTCTTATGGTAACAGCTGACTTTGTGGTAAAACACACACTAAAAAAGCAAGCTTTTTTTTTTTTAACTTTGTGAAAAACTAACGAAATATTTGACTAAACAGAACAAATAGCCAACATATTTTTAGTTTTAAATATCGATCATGACATTACATGCGTTTGTATTGTTGTTAAAAACAAATAAAAAACCCAAAAAAACTTTTCAACATACTGTATTTTTTCTTAAATGTAAGAAAAAAGGTTACCATTTTAGGCTTCCATACTTGCCGTTGACGGAACGTAAACAAAGACGTTATTATTTACCCGTCTATAAAATTATACTTTATCAAATACATTGTTTTTTTGTTTTTTACTTAGAAAAAAAAAGTTTTATGACATAATTCGGTATATATGTGTGTGAAAGAGGAAATCAAACTTATTAAAAAAAATCCTTTATTTATTTATTTTTATTTGACAGCATGATTTGTTTGCGTAATTCTTTTGGAAGAAAAGACCCCATTTTTTTTCTCTTTCTTTTGCAATTTGTTTAAAAATGAAGACTGAATTACAGAAAACTGTTTGGGAAGACCGCTTGCATTTTTTAAAATTAAAATTATTGTCTAATTCAAGATAAATTGTGGGTCAAGTGACTCTCCCCTCCCCACAGAAACCGTTTTTTTAAGAATTCAAGACTGAAATTTCGTCTCATTCCGGAATTGTGTAAAAAGCGGACAAGTTTGACTCTTCGCCGTTTTTCTCAATATGGTACACGTGGTTTGGGTTATGTAATAATTTCTTTTCATTTGGAATCGGCTTCCAGGAAAACGATATGCAGTATTTTCTAGCATTTTCTATTTTACATTTTTCTTGGTTACATTTACTTATTTTTGAATTAAAAATATTTTAATTGATTTATTTAAAATTACTATAGAGTTGTTTCATTAATTATTGTGTAATTCTTCTTCTTGGATTTCCCATTAATTATTGTGTAATTCTTCTTCTTGGATTTCCCGTAAATAGTTTCTTTTTCTTGGAGACATTTCCCCCGTTCGTTATTTGGCGGCAACCGATAAAATTAATGAGCATTTAGCTTTAGAGGGACAATCATCTCCGGTTGCATCTCTTTCCTTGTCATCTAAAAAGGATGTGTGTGTGTGTGGGGGGGGGGGTCAGGTTCATGTTTTGATGTCTGAGGCGCGAATGCCGATAAAGAAGGTGGACAGATTCAAACCCACCCAGAGCGAGGAAAATGAGAATAACTTCTTGATCCCTACATACCTCTAATCTAGTGTCAAATTTAACCCCCCCCCATGTTTAACACAATTAAAGTTGAATAAAGGTTAATATTGTCTTCAAAATTTTTGGACCATTCAAAAGAAGAAATATTTTTAAAAAATTCAGCTTATGGAAATTATGAACGAAAACAATGTTTACATTTTCGCACCATTAAATCTAGGCATACCCAATTTTTCGTCTGCTAAAAATGAAAAAAAAAAAAAAAAAAAAAACGAATTAAAATTAATTAAATCGATTATTTTTGTGTAAGTCGAAAATTAGTAATATAATATAATAATGAGCATCAATAAAAAAGAAAAGCAAAATATTACACTTGTAATTTATTTTTAATACATTTAAAACGATTTTTTTCAATTTCGATCAAGATGGCCGCTTTTTTTTTTTGCTTAAAATCCTTGTTTACTGTTTACAAAATAAATTGTAACATTTGCAAAAAAATTTTACCAAAAATCAGGAGATTATCCGATTTTAATGAAATTTTCAGTATTTTATAATGCATCAGTTATTTTATTTCAAAACTAATTAAATATTTCTGCTATGATAAATTAATATATAAAATTCATTTATATATACCACATCGATATTTTGCACCCCCAAATCAGGGGAGGGGGGTCAAAATTAAGTGACCTGAAATAAATCAGAAAGTTTTGAAATAAAATAACTGATGCATTATAAAATACATTCATTGATAAATCAACACTGAAAATTTCATTAAATTGGATAGTTCCCTGATTTTTGGTAATTTTTTTTTTCAAATGGAGGACGGGGTCAAAATTGTATTGAAAAAAACACGGATTTTTTTATGAATTGGGCATACCTAGTTAAATCAATTGAAATTTAACGTAACCAAAACAAGTTACAACTACCTTTTTTTTTTTTTTTTTTTTTTTTTTTTTTTTTTTAATTCAGTGAAAAATCAAGTCAAATTTTCATGAAAATCTCTAATTATTTACCCGTTGATGAAATTATGTATTAAAATAGGTTTTTTCCTAAAATATATTTGGGCAAATATTTTTTTTTTACGAGGTCACCCCTCCATTTTATTTTATGAAATACGAAAAAATTAACCAATAAAAAACTTTTACATTTATTTCAATGAAGATAAGACTAGTCTGAATAATTGTATCAGAAGATTTTTAAAAAGTTTCTATCCAGGATTTTTTTAGTAAAAAAACCTGAATTATGCTAAAAAAATAAGTCCTAATATTGACAAAACTACAATGGTCAATTGACTCTAATATTTTATTTGCAAACTGTTTTTTTTATCTCCAAGTGAAAATGCCTTGGGGGACAGACACTCAATTAGCTCCAAAGTTCAGCCATTAAATTTGTTGTCAAATACACCAAAAGGCACAGCAAACTGCATTAATCATATCTTTATGCAATCAAGGTGATTTTGCACGATCCATTTACACTTTTTAAAACCCTTTAGTTATGAGGTTTTCAAGCACCCCCCCCCAATTTTGATAGCACTGTCAACTGGGACTTTAGAATACACTGACATCTGTAACACTCTACTTTGCCCCTTAGGCTGTTGGAGTGGCCTCCTTGGATCAATTGGCTGTTGGAGTGGCCTCCTCCGATCAATTGGCTGTTGGAGTGGCCTCCTCCGATCAATTGGCTGATTATGTCAAGCTCTAGTACCTATATGATTGCCCTGACCCTATTGCCCTTATGGCAAATCCCAACCCTTTTCATCATATGGGTGCTAGAAGGCAGTGGCTGAGGGTCTTAGTGTCCTGGGTATGATGTTAAACTTTATCTGATGGTAACGTTCCAATTCTGGATCTCTGGAGAATGTAGAGTACCTCTTTGTTACTCCCAGGTCCGCTCTGACCCAGAGTGGTAGTACCTGTTAAGGTCCATCTATAAGTTAAATAGAAACAAGGTGGGACCATATGATCTTTTAGGCACCCCTTCTGCGATCTCTGACGTAGTAAGGAACTAGACCTCAGCCCTGCCTTCTAGCACCCATATGATGAAAAGGTTGGGATTTGCATAAGGCAAAGGGTCAGGGCAATCATATAGGTACTAGAGCTTGACATAATCAGCCAATTGATCGAGGAGGCCTCCACAGCCAATTGATCGGAGGAGGCCACTCCAACAGCAAGATCAACAGCCTAAGGGCAAAGTAGAGTGTTACAGATGTCAGTGTATTCTAAAGTCCCCAGTTGACAGTGCTATCAAAATTGGGGGGGGGTGCTTGAAAACCTCATAACTAAAGGGTTTTAAAAAAGTGTAAATGGATCGTGCAAAATCACCTTGATTGCATAAAGATATGATTAATGCAGTTTGCTGTGCCCTTTTGGTGTATTTGACAACAAATTTAATGGCTGAACTTTGGAGCTAATTGAGTGTCTGTCCCCCAAGGCATTTTCACTTGGAGATAAAAAAAACAGTTTGCAAATAAAATATTAGAGTCAATTGACCATTGTAGTTTTGTCAATATTAGGACTTATTTTTTTTAGCATAATTCAGGGTTTTTTTACTAAAAAAATCCTGGATAGAAACTTTTTAAAATCTTCTGATACAATTATTCAGACTAGTCTTATCTTCATTGAAATAAATGTAAAAGTTTTTTTATTGGTTAATTTTTTCGTATTTCATAAAATAAAATGGAGGGGTGACCTCGTAAAAAAAAATATTTGCCCAAATATATTTTAGGAAAAACTATTTTAATACATAATTTCATCAACGGGTAAATAATTAGAGATTTTCATGAAAATTTTGACTTGATTTTTCACTGAATTAAAAAAAAAAAAAAAAAAAAAAAAAAAAAAAAAAAGGTAGTTGTAACTTGTTTTTTGGTTACGTTAATTTCAATTGATTTAACTAGGTATGCCCAATTCATAAAAAATCCGTGTTTTTTTTCAATACAATTTTGACCCCGTCCTCCATTTGAAAAAAAAATTACCAAAAATCAGGGAACTATCCAAATTTAATGAAATTTTCAGTGTTGATTTATCAATGAATGTATTTTATAATGCATCAGTTATTTTATTTTTCAAAACTTTCTGATTTATTTCAGGTCACTTAATTTTGACCCCACCTCCCTGATTTGGGGGTGCAAAATATCGATGTGGTATATATAATGAATTTTATATATTAATTATCATAGCAGAAATATTTAATTAGTTTTGAAATAAAATAACTGATGCATTTATAAAATACTGAAAATTTCATAAAATCGGATAATCTCCTGATTTTTGGTAAAATTTTTTTTGCAAATGTTACAATTTATTTTGTAAACAGTAAACAAGGATTTTAAGCAAAAAAAAAAAGGCGGCATCTTGATCGAAATTGACGAAAAAATCGTTTTAAATGTATTAAAAATAAATTACAAGTGTAATATTTTGCTTTTCTTTTTTATGATGCCTCATTATTATATTATATTACTAATTTTCGACTTACACAAAAAATTCGATTTTAATTAATTTTAATTCGTTTTTTTTTTTTTTTTTTCATTTTTAGCAGACGAAAAATTGGGTATGCCTAGATTTAATGGTGCGAAAATGTAAACATTGTTTTCGTTCATAATTTCCATAAGCTGAATTTTTTTAAAAATATTTCTTCTTTTGAATGGTCCAAAAATTTTGAAGACAATATTAACCTTTATTCAACTTTAATTGTGTTAAACATGGGGGGGGGGGTTAAATTTGACACTAGATTAGAGGTATGTAGGGATCAAGAAGTTATTCTTCATTTTCCTCGCTCTGGGTGGGTTTGAATCTGTCCACCTTCTTTATCGGCATTCGCGCCTCAGACATCAAAACATGAACCTGACCCCCCCCCCACACACACACACATCCTTTTTTTAGATGACAAGGAAAGAGATGCAACCGGAGATGATTGTCCCTCTAAACTAAATGCTCATTAATTTTATCGGTTGCCGCCAAATAACGAACGGGGGAAATGTCTCCAAGAAAAGAAACTATTTACGGGAAATCCAAGAAGAAGAACACAGGGAAATCAAGAAGAAGAATTACACAATAATTAATGAAAACAACTCTATATAATTTTAAATAAATCAATTAAAATATTTTAATTCAAAAATAAGTAAATGTAACCAAGAAAAATGTAAAATAGAAAATGCTAGAAAATACTGCATATCGTTTTCCTGGAAGCCGATTCCAAATGAAAAGAAATTATTAACATAACCCAAACCACGTGTACCATATTGAGAAAAAACGGCGAAGAGTCAACTTGTCCGCTTTTTACACAATTCCGGAATGAGACGAAATTTCAGTCTTGAATTCTTAAAAAAACGGTTCTGTGGGGAGGGGAGAGTCACTTGACCCACAATTTATCTTGAATTAGACAATAATTTTAATTTTAAAAAATGCAAGCGGTCTTCCCAAACAGTTTTCTGTAATTCAGTCTTCATTTTTAAACAAATTGCAAAAGAAAGAGAAAAAAAATGGGGTCTTTTCTTCCAAAAGAATTACGCAAACAAAATCATGCTGTCAAATAAAAATAAATAAATAAAGGATTTTTTTAAATAAGTTTGATTTCCTCTTTCACACACATATATACCGAATTATGTCATAAAACTTTTTTTTTCTAAGTAAAAACAAAAAACAATGTATTTGATAAAGTATAATTTTATAGACGGGTAAATAATAACGTCTTTGTTTACGTTCCGTCAACGGCAAGTATGGAAGCCTAAAATGGTAACCTTTTTTTTTACATTTAAGAAAAAATACAGTATGTTGAAAAGTTTTTTTGGTTTTTTATTTGTTTTTAACAACAATACAAACGCATGTAATGTCATGATCGATATTTAAAACTAAAAATATGGCTATTTGTTCTGTTTAGTCAAATATTTCGTTAGTTTTTCACAAAGTTAAAAAAAAAAAAGCTTGCTTTTTTAGTGTGTGTTTTACCACAAAGTCAGCTGTTACCATAAGAAAAACTATTTGAACAAAAACAATTGAATATTTAGAACTGATTTTTGATAAATGAATTCAGAATTTTCCGTTTCTAAAGCATTGACTCAGAATTAATTGCAAGGACAGCTTTAATTATGCTTTAAAATATTTTTTAAAATAAATAAACAAACAGTGAACCCTAGGTACCACCAGACCGTTTATGCCATCTTGAATAAAACGGAAATAGATATTTCCGAACTTTGTGTATCAAAAATCTCGTAAAAAAAAGATCGTACAGGGTTGTTACAAAGAAAAATAGTTAATTCAAAGATCAAATTATCCGATTGGGAAAAATTACATCGTTATCTTAAAAATAAACAACCTGCCCGTATTACATGCGAAAGGGTAATTTTCAGACCGTAATATAGACAGAAAAGTTACTAATTATTTCCTTCTACAATTAACCAGTAAAAGTATGGATAACACTAATTTAACTTTTTGTCTTGTGCATATTCAATAACCGATTTTTATTTGTTTTCAACGATTTTTAAGATATTCTTTTTTTTTTATCTTGAAATATTATCTAGAATTTTTTTTTTTTTTTTTTATCTTGAAATATTATCTAGAATTTTTTAAAATTTTCAATGTTTTTACTATTAACATGAATAAAAACTTGAAAAAATTTAATAGTAAAATGTCACCGTGGAATTGACGTTAAAAAAATGTCTTCGGTTTTGGTATTACTTTTTAAAATCGAAAATGAAATGAAAATTTGAATATTTTTTCTAAGAGAAAAACTGATAAAATAATCCTGTATACTTACTTTGTATTCTAATAGCGAAAAAAAATTATCTTATTTAACTTTTTTGAACAAAGAAAAACAAACTTCGGTTGTTATTCAGAAGCGTCTCGTCTCTTTGTAAAACAAATATGACGGTTATGCCCTTCCATATATTCTAAGAACCAAAAATTACTATTCAACAATAAAAATTACAAATTCTTTTTAAAATATTAATCGAGCACGGATCGGACCAACTTTTAGTTCACCTGAATTCTAAAATTCATGTTTTTAAATATCCGTGAAAATTTTGATTTTTTTCCACAGGAAAAAAAAAAAATATTTAATTTATTTCATGCAGAAAATAAAAATATTTAATCACACAAAAGATTGAAAATCTCGTAAAAATTAATTTCTTAAAAAATTTTTTTTTTTTGACAATTTAATAGAATATAGTACATACCAATTACATAAGAAAAAAAAAGTTTTCAAATATTAATATTATGACATTTTTTTTGCACTTTTTATTTCCGATTTCATTATTTTTTCCTAAAAAAAACTATAATTCGGTACGTTATACAATTTCATTGATATAGTTATTCAGCCTCTTATCTTTATAGAAAAAAAGTACCAAATTTTTTTTCCACATCATTTTTTTTTATCATAAAATAGGGGGGGTGATAGACATCGTAAAAAAATATTTCCCCTAATATATTTTAGAAAAAAACTATTTCAGATATATTTATATCCAATGGTAAACATTTATGGAAATTTTCGTGAAAATCGGACCATTAATTGATTTTTCATAGAATTTTTTAAAAATCCTCTTATCGTAACTTGTTTTTAGCTACGTTAAATTTCAGTTGATTTAACAGTGCAAAAATGAAAACATTGTTTTTCAATCATAATTTTCATTATTTTCGTATGCTGATAAAAAATTTTTTAAAATCATCAGGAGTTTATTTAATTTTTCTTTCGAATGGAAAAAACTTTTCAAGAAAATATTAATTTTTCTGCAAGTTTCATTGTGTTAAATGTAGGGGGGGGTAAATTGCACAGGGTCAAATTGGTGGTACCTAGTGAACCCCCAGATAAAAAAATAAAAAAACAGCTTTTTTACTACAATTTTTTAAAATTAAATTTTAATCAAGTGTTGACATCAAATAATTTTATTCGTGGAAAAAAGAGAAAAATGTAACATGTTTTAAACTTTTTCTTCTTTACAAAAAACTATTTTGACACTTTTTTCTTTTTTTAAACTGAGAAGAAGCGTCTGTAAAAAATTTGATTTAAATGTTTTTTTTAAAAAAACAAACGCGCGAATTTTAATCCTCTTAACATTTTTTAAATAACTGTAATTCAAACCATTAAATTTAAATTAACGAGAATTATTTTTCCTAGAAAATACATGTGTTCAATAATTATTGGAAAAACATTTTTTTAAATCTAAATATCAATTTCTAAAACGCTTTTTTGTTGGTTAAAAATACTAATAGAGAAAGAAAGAGAAAACAATTTTTTAAGAAGAGAAGACAATGGTTTATTTTCACACATCTAAACAATGTCACACAAAACAAAAACGTAATGTTGGTTGTTGTAATAATGTGTGGAGGATGATCACTAGGACTGAGCCTATTTTAGTAGTTAATTTTAAAAAAACATTTTTTTTTTTACATAGTTTGATAGTTGATTATAGTGATAATTTAAAATTTTTCTTAATGACATTTTACAGTTAAAAGGTTTTAGGTTAGTTTTTACCACAATAAAAAGAATAAAATCAGGAAAAATAATTTGTTTAAAAATTTAGATATCAATTTCTTAAACGCTTTTTTCATTTGTTAAGAAAAAAATCTCTACTAGGAAGGGAAAAACACTCTTAATTTTAATTTCCTTTAACGACATTTTACAGTTTAAAGTTTTAGAGGGTTGTTTTTTAATTTTATTTAAATTGTTTTATTACTACAATAAAAAAAATAAAAATCAGTTGTCTTAAAAGATATTATTAACAATTTTGCAAGTTACAATATAGTTGTCAACTTTTATCAAGTATGTGTCCAACCATTGACCAACACATGAAAAGATGTTAGATGACTACTTTCATTTACAATAAATCGGACAAGGCGACTGGTCATTTTTATTTTCATTTATTGCGCATCATGTCCAGATAGAATAAATTAAAAAAATTAAATTGGACTGGGAAAATTCAACTATTATTCACCAATTAATTTTTTAGTGTTTAATTAACTTTATTTTCTTTTTTTAATATTTAATTAAATCTAATTTTTTTTTTATTAATTCTAATTAACTTTAATTTTAATCTTAATTTTTTTAAATTAACTTTATTATTTATAAATGTTTAATTAATTTTATTATTAAAGAGGCGTGCTTTAAATCTAAAATGTTTTCTTTTATTTAAAATACTTGGAAAATGTATAATTGTTAAGGAAGATCTTTGTTAATGATGGGAAAAACATTTAAGTTACAGAAGTTAACGTTATGTAAGTGTAAAAAAAAGTTCGTTTGATCCTAACAAACTATTTTAAAAGTTACACAATTAGGGCTCGACGATTACACGGATCGTCTTAGTGTGTAAAAAAGAAATTATCATTAACATAAAAAGACAAATTGTTTAATTCTTAACAAAAGAATTGCACACATTACTTAATGTTTGGTATTTTGATATGACAACGTAAATAAAAATATGCTATTTATATAAACAAAGTACCTATAAACATTTAGATATTTTTTTTTTATTCAAATCAAATGTCACCACTTTTTAATACAATTCAAACTTATTTGAGTTTCAAAAATCAAACCAAGAAACAAAATGTTTTTTCTAAGAAAAAAAAAAAGACGAACAAAGTTTTACTTTTTTTTTTCTTCTTTCTTTCGTAGGAGACTTTAGTTTAACATAAAATTCATTATCAAAATTAAAATAACCGAATCAACTTTTAATATTACAAACTAAATTAGTTTTTTTTTTTTTTTGGGGGGGGGGTGACTTATTTATATCAACTTTTTTTTTGCGGAGTAACAGAATAAAAACTAAAATAATTTATTTTTATTTTAAAAGTTACACTATTAGGGCTCAACGATTTCACGGGTCGTCTTCGTGTGTAATTTTTTTTAATTAAAAAATCATTTGGCAATTTTATATTTTAAAATTGCCAAATTGTTTTAAAAAAATTTTAAAAAAAGAATTTTTAAGAAATTTAAAAAAAATTGTACATATCACTTAATATTTTTTTTAAGGGGGAAAAAGAAAAACGACGTCTACAAATTTTGACTTTAGTTTAACATTAATTTATTATTATTAAAATTATTTTTAATCAAGCAAAAATAAATAGATAAAATAAAAAGACCAGGACAAACTTAAAAACAGATCAACTTTTAATATTACAAACTAAATTAGTTTCGGAGGGGGGTGTAAACTTTAAGTTACCTTTTTGCAGAGTAACAAAATAAAAATAAAATAATTTATTTTTTTAAACTTTTTATTATGTTTCTTAATTGATCAAAAGAAAAAAAATCAAGATAAGAAAAATCCAGACCTAAGCAGATAAAAAAATAATAATTTTTAAATGAATAATCTTATTCGTTCATACACGAAAACAAATAAACCTTTCTTCTACCTTCATTAGTCAAAAATTTTTTTAAAAGTTTAACAATTCTTTTGTTTTATTCTTATATGTGAGTCATTTTTAGGTTAGTGTGTCTCGGTATCATTATATTTGTCAATCTTTTTTAGATTTTTAAATTAAAACATCTAAAAATTAGGTATAAAAAAAGGGCTAAAATGTATTAAAAATTAATTACATATGTAATATTATTTTGCTTTTTTTTTACTGATGCTCATTATGTTACTACTTTTCGACTTAGACAAAAATTTGACCTTAAATAATCGATTTAATTAATTTTAATTCGTTTTTAAAATGAAAATCGGCGCACATTTAGTTGGTACCTAAAAAAGTGGAAATATAAGAAAGTTTTGTTTTTACATTACCTATGGACATTCCGGCTAAAATTCTCCCAGGTAAAGTATGATAGAGACCCGAAGTTTCTACTGAGGCTGCTAAAACGGCGATCACAGCGGATAAGATGACCGTGTATCTCCGACCAATTTTATCGCACAATTGACCACAAGTGACCGTGATGGCCATAGCCATGGCACTGACGATTCCGACCAAAGTTTGTCGCCAAAATGTTGTAACTGGAATGTCTTTGTTTAATAATAAAAGGCCCGACACTACGGCCATTTGGTAACCTGTGACTAAAAACCACAAGTGCTCGCTAGTACAAGACACATGAAATAGGGGGTCATTTTTGCAGTGGAGGATGACGGACAAGTTTTTTGCCGCCCTCAGATTCTTCGTTTTTCATATTTTTCGTCTTTTGGTTTATCTGGACGAGCGGTTTATTTTCATCTTTTTTCTCGTTTCGCTTCTTTATTATAAATAATCACAGCTTTGTTAATGTTAGGCATTGGTTGATTTTTACAACCGACATCAACATCGTCTTCTTCGTTTTGTTGTAATGGTTCTCTTTCTTCAACTAAACTTTTTCTTTCGGCTTTGTCGAGTTTTTTATTATTATTTTCGTTTTCACTATCCGTGACTGTTACGTCTTCCTCTCCTTCTTCGTTGTTACCCATCTTTGCTGCATCTACTACCAACTTATTACTTGCAGTTGAATAACAACCCCGACTGTCGGAGGGAGCACCTGTTCTCGTTTTGGTTGTGGTAGTAGTTGCTGTTGTAGTGACATTATTATGAAATCTCTTCTTTCTCTCCGATTCGTCATCATCGCTAAAACAATAAAGGTATTCCTCGAGGCTGCTGCCTGGTAAAAAAAAGAAGAAAAAGAGGGGTTAGAAGTTTCAGGTTAAGAGGAAGAAAAAAAAGGTAGACTATGAATTGAGGGGCGTAAATTTTTTTACCATAGTGTAGGTACCACCAATTATGACGTCACGGGCGTATTTTACAAAATCAAATCAACCCCCTAATCAAATTTTTTTTTAAATACCAAGAATTATCCGATTTTAATGAAACTTTCACTGTTGATTTATCAATGAATGAATTTTATAATGCACTAGTTATTTTATTTCAAAACTTTCTGATTTTTTTCAGGTCACTTAATTTTGACCCTCCCCCCTTATTTTACGGGCACCAAATATCGGTGGCGTTACTTTCGAAACTAATTACAGTATGAATAAAAAGACATAAGACCGAAGGTGTAAGTGAATAGAAGAAAATGCGGCATAGTCTACTGGACAGATGTTAGTGGAGAAAATTACTATTTAACGATATTTCTATTTCAGAGTAACAATAAAAATTTTTTTTTTAATTCTGCAGATATGAGGTGAAAAAGTGTATAACTGAATCACTACGCAACAACTTTAAATCTATGCAACATCAATTAATGCTGTCGTTTAATTTTTGTTAAAAACTTATAAATGAATTAACGTTATGTTTTCCTTAGAGTTTCATTTTTATTAAAAGTATTAATCCCAAAATTAAAAATTGGACTTCATTTCATATTCCACTAACATCTGTCCGGTAGACTATGGTAAAAATTTACGCCCCTGAATTCTACCGGTTTAATTTACAGTTATTTAAAAAAAAAAATGACAAGATGATTTCAAGTTGTTACGTAGTGATTCAGTTATACACCTTTTTTCACCTCAGAACTGCAAAAGTAGATTCTTTTTTATAGTTACTCTGAAATCGAAATATCGTTAAATGCTCAGCAAAATTACCGGCGAATAGTAATTTTCTCCACTAACATCTATCCAGTAGACTACAGTAAAAATTTACGCCCCTGAATTCACGGTCTACCAAGAAGAAGGTGGTGATTTGTTTTGCTTTTTCTTACCGATAGTTTCACAATTTTTTTTCTTCGGTGTATTACCAAGTGGTGAGTTCGAACCCATAATTCGGGTCTCTTCTTCACCCTGATCTTCCGAGCATAAAAAAATTATATTCTATACAATTTTTTTTACTATTATCGCCTGGCACCGGCTTTATTGCAGCAACATTGTCTTCATCAATTGATGATAACTCCTTTTGTTTAGGTCGGAGAAAAAAGAAGACATCTCTCTTCTTCTTTCTTTCTCTCCGAAGAAGGAAAGAAAAAAAAATACCCGAAAAAGAAAATGGAAAAAAAAGAAAAATCGGTCTGAAATAAACTTTAAAGTCAAATAAATTACTTAACTAATAATAGAAAATATTGCGTTTATATAAAATTTATATAAAGACGAAGGAAGAAAAAAAAATGAAAAATCGGCTTTTTGTAAGTACGGATGTTCAATGACGACATTTTCAATTATTTAACCTTGTTTGTAGCCGGCTTAGTTTGATTGGTTACAGTTGCGTATTTCCCACCGGCACTAGGGGTCGGGGGTAAAAGTTAGAATTTTGAATACTGATTAATATTAAAGAAAGGAAAGCGCCAATCGCCTGGAAAACTGGCGCAGCACAATCTTCCTATCAATTCTATTTTTCGCTTTTTTTTTTTCAATTGAAATTCATTCGGTTGTAATTTTAATGCATTGTAAAAAGTTTCAGATATTTAATGTTGACGTTTACCAGTGCAATTTGTTTACCGTGGGTGGACAATTAAGGTGTCCTATCGTGGTATAATGGCTAGCAAGCTAGTCTCGCAGATCCATTATTACCGAATACTAATAGCGAGTTCGATCCTCACTAGATGCCCCAATAATTGCCACCTTATGTTACATCCGTGGACAATTAAGCTTGTCTCCGTCAGACGAGACAGGCTAGTTTATGTATTTTAGCTACCACCAATTTTCCCTGTGAAATTTCCCCCCCTCCTATATTTAACACAATGAAACTTGCATAAAAGTTAATATTATCTTTAAAATTTTTTGTCCATTCGAAAGAAGAAACATAAAAAAAAAACTCCTGATGATTTTTTAAAATTCAGCTTACAGAAATAATGAAAATTATAAACGAAAAACAATGTTTACATTTTTGCACCGTTAAATCAATTGAAATTTAACGTAGCCAAAAACAAGTTATGACTAGAGGCTTTTTTTAAAAAATACACTGTATTTTGTATTAAGAAGAGGGATTTAGTAAGGTACACCGAGCGATTTTTGGATGATTGCATCATAAATAAATTGCTACCTCAAGTCATCTACCGTATTTTATTTATACTGACCCCCTGCACCTCCCCCCTAAAACAACAACAAAAAACATTTGTCACGTGTTGCCAAAAAGGCGATACAAATAGTCACGTGTTTGTTTGTTGTTGTTTTAAATAACATGTCAACTGAAATTGAGAATAGTCAAATAAATACTGTCTTTCTTTCTTTTTTCTTTTTAACTTCCCATGTAAACTAATATTTTTAACGTCCGATGTAAACTAATATTTTAGACTTGATTGTTGTCTACAACAGCTCAGTGGTATAATTGAAAAGAAAGAAAAAAAAGATTCGTTGCATTTGTGCACACACAATTCTTAAATAACGAGTAAAATATTGTTTTCTATTCTATCTTGATAAATTGGCATCGTATTACTACACCAACAAGAATTATTAGTGATATATTAGTGGCTGAACTTGCACAAAGGTGTCAAAATTAGATTGACCCAGAAAAAACAGAACCCAAATTATTTATTTATTTTCTCATTAAACCCCAACCCCGACCCTAACCCCTAAGCCTAACCCTAAACCCCCATAGTTGAAATTAACAGTTTTATTACAAAATTTGTGGGTTCTGTTTTTTTTAGTCACCGGTGACCCAGAAAAAACAGAACCCAAATTATTTATTCATTTCCCCATTAAACTAACCCTAAACCCCAACCCTAACCCTAACTCTAACCCTAAACCCTAAACCCTCATAGTTAAAATTAACAGTTTTATTACAAAATTTGTGGGTTCTGTTTTTTCTGGGTCACCCTAATTTTGACACCTTTGTGCAAGTTCAGCCATTTTAATGTAGTCATAGTAACACTATCAGTAATAGCAGTATTGTCGGGGGTTGCTGAGGTTACCAATTTTTTGTTAACGTGCAAGTTAAGAATTTAAATTAATTTCTTTCTTTATTTATTTTAGGATCACGGGTCACCATTCAATGTTGAAAGAAAGTGCTGGATTTTTTTTCCTTGTATAAATATTTTACTTTGGGCGATCTTGTTGAATTTAATATCATTGGAATTAACAAGTTTAAATAAAGGGTACTAATACAGAATAGCGCGCAAGAGATAATATCATTAGATTACGTATAAAATGCCTTAGTACTAATGCAGAATAGCGCGCAAGAGATAATATCATTAGATTACGTATAAAAAGCATTGGTACTGATGCAGAATAGTGCGCAAGAGATAATATCATTGAATTACGTATAAAAAAAACATTGGTACTATTGCAGGATAGCGCGCAAGAGATGATATCATTAGATCACGTATAAAAAGCATTGGTACTAATGCGGAATAGCACGCAAGAGATAATATCATTAGATTACGTATAAAAAGCATTGGGACTAATACAGAATAGCGCACAAGAGATAATATCATTAGATTACGTATAAAAAGCATTGGTACACATGCAGAATAGCGCGCAAGAGATAATATCATTAGATTACGTATAAAAAGCATTGGTACTAATGCGGAATAGCACGCAAGAGATATTATCATTAGATTACGTATAAAAAGCATTGATACTAATGCAGAATAGCGCGCAAGAGATAATATCATTAGATTACGTATAAAAAAAGCATTGATACTAATGCAGAATAGCACGCAAGAGATAATATTAGATTACGTATAAAAAGCATTGGTACTAATGCGGAATAGCACACAAGAGATAATATCATTAGATTACGTATAAAAAGCATTGGTACAAATGCAGAATAGCGCGCAAGAGATAATATCATTAGATTACGTATAAAAAGCATTGGTACTGATGCAGAATAATGCGCAAGAGATAATATCATTAGATTATATATAAGAAGCATTACATTTTACGGTAATACCCGAAACCTTTGAGACGCAAGGATTAGCGTTGGTTTTAGTAGTATTAGGCTACTTCGGGTGTTTCCGTAATCTAATGCTATTTATACGTAAAATGCGATTCGAATGATATTTTTTCTTTTGCGCTATTCTGTATTAGTACCGTTGAATTTGATATTGTAATTAAAAAGTTTAAAGTATCATTTCAAAGAAATAAATGACGAAATCTTATAACAAACTATAATTAGCAATTTTAAGTGAGAAAAAAAGTCATTTATTTTTTTAAAATTTTTTTTTAAGTACAAGTGCCAAAATGTTGACTGGTTTTCATTTTAAAAACGAATTAAAATTAATTAAATCGATTATTTAAGGTCAAATTTTTGTCTAAGTCGAAAAGTAGTTACATAATGAGCATCAGTAAAAAAAATAAAATAAAAAATAGGCAAAATAAAATTACACGTAATTTATTTTTAATACATTTTAAACTATTTTTTCATTCAATTTTGCTCAAATATATAGTAAACATGGCCGTAAACGCTGTCTAAGATGACGTAAAATCCATGTTTTACAAAATAGATTATAAAATTTATTCATTGATAAATCAACATTGAAAATTTCATTAAAATCGGATAATTCCCTAATTTTTTTTTCCAATCGGGGGGTTAAATTTATTTTGTAAAATACGGATTTTACGGCAACTTTAGCAGTGCCTAAATGTATCCAAATTCTTTATTTATATCTCCCCTGAAAAAGTAAAAGTGGTTATTTCCTATAACTCCAACATAAACAAAGGGGAACCACTCTTGACTGATAAATCATTTATTTATTTATTTTCCCATTAAACCAACCCTAAACCCTAACCCTAACCTAAACCCTAACCATGTCTTCTTTTTTCCTCGTAAATCAATAGATAGATAAATAATTTATCAGTCAAGAGTGGTTCCCCTTTGTTTATGTTGGAGTTATAGGAAATAACCGTAAAAGTTTTCATTTTTTTTTCTATAAATATTTTCAATTTAAGAAAATTGCTTCGAATTATTTAAATGTCTTTTCTTTTGAGTTTGAAAAAAAACTTTTTTGCTTAAAAGAAAGCAGTTACTAAACCACCCTGTCGGTGAGGCTTAGAATTCGCAGACTCTCCCCCAACCAAAAAGGGGGGGGGTCTGGCTAAACTGCATCTAATGGTGAGGCTCCAATTCTAGAGATATGGTGAGTGTGGAGTATTGCGAGTCATTTTTTAAAATTCGTCTGGTCTTTTGTTTTCACACAAACGTCGTCGTTAAGACCATCATGGACAACCGGTTCTCCAAGCTAAGAACTGTTGTACGTTATTTACTGTTACGTTTATATCCCGGGACGAGCGCACATGTTACGTTCGCCTATCGTTTCGACGATATACACCGTTTTTCCATCAGAGATTACTGTAGCGTTAGTTTGTATTCATCGGGTGGAGTTGTCTGCCCCTTTTAGTTTGATGATGCCCGCTAGGGCACCAGTATAAAAGCGCCGGTTTCAAAACCTTCGCTCTCTCTCTTGATAGTTTCAGCAACTACGAGCCACATGGGGTAGATTCTATCTAAACCCTCTCGTGGGGCTCTGCCCCCCTTACATTACTGTAAGTTCTTTACAGCATGGACTATCGCTAGTCTCATGTCTGTACTCTTTTATGTTATACTTTGTATCTTTCATGAATGTGTATCTTTATTTGTGTAACTCTGTTTACCTTTTTATGAACGTTGTATTCTACTGTTATCCATGTGCTGTGTTATTAAATGTTTGTCTATTAACCTTTGTCGGAGTTATTTGTATTTAAAGCATGTTGAACTTTAAACCATCCTTACATTACCAAAGAAAGATGAGAGGATACATATCATCATCATCATCATCATCATCATGTCGCGCATGTAGCACTTGCATCCATGACAATCTTTCGCCAGCCCTCCCTATCATTCATTACACCTGGAAGCTCCTCTGCGGAGCAGCCAGCATCTTCACATAACTGGTCAATGTATGTCCTTGCTGGGCGCCCCACACTTGCATGTCCATGTGTTGGCTTCCACAGGAGAACGTCGCTTATGAGTTCATCCCTGCTTCTCCAGCAGTGTCCTGCATGCCTTGTCCGTCTCACTCGAATAGTTTGTGAGATGGGGGGCAGGTGACCGTACAGCTGTTTCCTTGTGGGGTGCTGTTTCCACGACTTATACATAACAAAACAACGTATATATATTTATAACATAACATTTAATTCAAAATTGTAAGCTGGGAGGATCATGATACGGACGCCGACAGGCTAGGATTTATAATGTCATTTGGCGGAATTATTTCTTCAAATCAGTTTACAAATGTTCACAACGAAAGAAGTTTGCACTTATCTTTCTTTACGGGTGATTCATCTTCTGTCTGAATGACTACTCCGGGTATTATTTCTTTATATGGCCTTCTTAATCACGGTAACTTTCTTCTTGGGAATAATTTTTCTCCCCTCCCCCACGAGATGTTCGCTGACCAGGTCCCGAGTACTGACTGCTACTAATCCTAGGGGTCGCTTTCCCTCCCCCCAAATCGTGACGTCACTTTTCTTTCGGTAGGTTTGGCGTACGTGAGTAAAGCGGCAAGTGTAGTATCAGTTGTTCGTTTGCCTGCCTCTTCTCCGCAAGGTCGGCTACGTGCCATGACTAAGCAGTTTTTCACTTGAGGTCAAATTTTGTGATTCTCAACCTCAGCTTTGGCGTCAGAGAGTCTCTAAGAATATTCTAAAAAGTTCTAAATTGTTGATCATTTGATTAAACGTAACATTACCTTAACTTCCCACCAGGTCAGGATGCGACACAAGATCTTTTTTTAAAAGTGGGAAGCCACGCACAAACCGAAGCTCATACGATAGCTAGTAAAAAGAAATGCGTTGATCCCATGGGGTCACGCTGTTAATTTGTCCAGCGGCCTGGACCGGCTAAGAACAGTAATTCATCCCCGAGAGAGACTCTCAGCTTTTATGCCTCCTCACCGGCCGAACCACTCCAACCAACAGGAGCTGGCGGGAGGCTCACCAAGAATCACCGCTCAATCGCTATAGAGTGGACCTGGAAGCAATGGTGATGAAGGGGTGTTCCACATTCCCCAGACTTCCAAAACTGGAATCTCACCATCAGTTAGAGTTTAACGTCATTCCCAGGACATTAAGACCCACAGCTACCTCCTTCTAGCACATACATGATAAAAAGGGTTGGGGCTTGCCATAAGGCAATAGGATAGGGCTTGACGTGAACGAAGGTGGCCTCTCCGACCACCCGTCTAGCTTAAATAAGGGCCAAAGTGGTGTACTGCATGTCATGAACTTCGCATCCACCACGATTCCGTCCTTAAACAACAACAGGTGGTCCTGTAACAAACTCCGACAAAGGTTGAGGGACAAAACATTTAATAGGTATACAGCACATGGATATGACGAGATACATAAAGTACATAGATACATATACAAGAGTAGAGATAATGACACATTCATGAATGGTAAAATACAAGATATTTAAGTATCAAAGAGATACTTAAATGTACATAAAAACGTAGTTACGGATACATGACTAAAGGATAGTCATATATCGTATAAGAGACTTACTAGCAGTGAGTGGCCAGTGTTAAGGGCCGAAGCCCCAACGAGAAAGGGGGTAGACCTAAGTCTAACCCATAGTGTCACGTAGCGAGCAGCAGGCAAAGAGGAAGAGAAGTTCAAATCAGCCGCTTAAATACACGAGGCCCCTAGCGGGAACCAGCGACACTATACGGGCAGATAACTCTCCTGGCAAATACGAAAATAACTCCTACAGTCCCATTAAAGGTGGGGTCTTACTTCTCTGCAGAGGTACAGTCGGTGTATTCTAAAGCCCTAGCCGATAGGGCTGGTAACAAGGGAATAGGACATTCTCAAGCTGTCCCCAAAACCCTGCATGCATATCCCGGTCAGGGGAAGGAGATCCCTTTATTTGCCGCAGATTTTCCATAGACTCAGTGACAAGTACACCAAAAGGCGTTGATTCCTGACGATGATGGAGACGCCCGTTGGATTTTCGCCAGAGCTCCTTTGACCGGGCTGTGGCCCTAAAAACAGTGCGTGCCAGACCTGTCAACCTTGGGTGACCATACCAGTAACATGTTCCCGACGGCATGGCTCTGGCACCACCGAGTTTACACGACCCTGTCGTGATGACGAGAGGTTGGACTTTAGAAATAATGTGTTAGATGGCCGTTGAGCAAAGAGCTTCATCCGCCCTTTTACAGGTCGATTTTCGTTCTGCAGGGTGTCTAGCCGGTAAAAAAGGACTATTTGCTCGTAAATTCCTACCATAAAATAAACCCTCATTTTATGTCCGTGTTTTTGCAATAAATGTTTTATTTTTCTTGTATCCGTTATTTTACAATACTAAATATATTTTATTTATTTATTTTAATATTCACTTCAATGTGTATATTCTAAAAGTTTTTTTTATTTTATGAGAATGGTTAGTTTTAAAGTGGGGGTTCGTTTTTACACTTTTTTTTACTCGTAAATTCCTACCATAAAATGCCCAAGCCTAATTTTATGGTAGGAATTTACGAGTAAAAAGTTGAATATTACCTTTTGTTGTTATTTCTTTTCTTTTTGGCTTTGGTACTCTAAAATAAAAACGTCAGATTTTAATCATCATCGACGAAAAAACAAAATTACGGTCACAAAAGGAGGATCCAAATTATGGCTAAATTGTAAAGCGAGCCCCCACTTTAAAACTAAACATTCTCACAAAATAAAAACTTTTAGAATATGCACATTGAAATGAATATTAAAATAAATAGATAAAATATATTTTGTATTGTAACATAACGGGTGCAAGAAAAATAAAACATTTAATACAAAAACACGGACATAAAATGGGGGTTCAGTTTATTTTATGGTAGGAATTTACGAGCAAATGGTCCTTTATTACCGTCTAACCACCCTCGTCACCAGACAAAATCTGTGGGTTTTCCGGTTTAGTCATCGATGATCCAACTATGAAACAGGTGGTACTGAGTCACATAGTACCTGTGTCTGTGTAATATCAAAGTTTATATTTGTTAATGTCCACCATATGAAAAGGGAATGTAGACTTTCTAGTTTGATTTTTCGTTACTTATTGACTAACTTAACCACAAACAGGATGTGACGCAAGGTCACTTATTTAAGTAAATATACATAGTCGATAGATAGGTACCACCAATTTTCCCTGTGAAATTTACCCCCCTCCCCCATATCTATCACAATGAAACTTGCATAAAGGTTAATGTTATCTTGAAAATGTTTGTCCATTCACAAGAAGAAACATTACAAAAACTGATATTTTTTTTTTTAAATGTTCAACTTACGGAAAGAATGAAAATTATGAACAAAAACAATGTTTACATTTTTTGCACCGTTAAAGCAATTGAAATTTAACATAGCCAAAAATAAGTTATGACTAGAGGATTTTTAAAAAATTCTATGAAAAATCAATTAATGGTCCGATTTTTACGAAAATTTCCATAATTACTAACATTTTGATGAAAATATGTCTGAAATACTTTTTTCATAAAATATATTAGGAGAAATATTTTTTACGAGGTCTACACCCCTATTTTATTTTATGGAATATAAAAAAAAATGAACCGACAAAAGACGATTTTTACTTTTTTCTATAAAGATAAGAGTCTGAATAATTATATCAGAAGATTTTTATAAGTTTCTATGCGAGAGTTTTTTTTTTTAATAAAAGAACCATAAATACAGAATTCTGCTAAAAATACCAATGAAGAAACTGACCATGTTATAATAAAAACGGACTGTTACTTATTTTTCAAGATAACGGTGAGTAATTTTTCCCCAATTGGATAATTTGATTTTTGAATTAACTATTTTTCTTTGTAACAACTCTTTATGTTCGTTATTTTTTTTGTTTGCGAGATTTAAAAATAGATTTCAAAAATATTTACGTTTCTTCTTTCAAAATGGCCTAAACTGATCACGTGACGTATTTTGGTGGTACCTATTGATCGAGAATGCGACATATTTTTTTAGGTCATATGATATTCTAGAAATGTTTAATAAAGCCAAATTCTATTTAATAACCATGAAGTAAATTGCCGTGTATACTCGAATATAAGTCGATCTCGTGTGTAGATCGACCCTTCATTTATGGCTAGGAAATTATTAATTCATGATTTTTTTAAAAGTCAAGCTGACAACTAAACCAATGAAGAAATCATCAACTACACTCTGTTATGCGTTAAATAAACACTTCCGTATTTTTTAAACTAAAACTCCTTTGTCTGTCCTCCTTTGTCTGGTTGTGTCAATAAATTCTTTTTTCTTTTCAAAACGTTCGCGGGGTCGACATCCTTATCTGCACCGCGACATATGGTATATATAAATATTTGTAATCACATATGCATATATCACATAAATTTATAAATGTGAACATCTCTTTTTATCGAGAAACAGATTCATATATATATATATATATATATATATAGTCTGGAATAGTCACCGCTTCAGCTTTCACTGGAACGGTGCGCCAAATTGCAGTAGCATTAGAATCACCTGATGAATGCATGCGATTTTGCATGTATGAAACCTAAGGTTTGTGACTGTTCTATTGCCATCAAATAAATAGATATGTAATACCTTTATATATTTATTTTATTATATATATATATATATATATATATATATATATATATATATATATATATACTATCACGTCACTAATAACGGTACTATTCTGTCCAAGATGTAGTAATCGCGTTTGATATGTATAGCTAAACTCTTTCAAGCAATGAAGAACGAAAAACCGTAGGTAGAGAATACAGGCCTTTATTCCGCTACACGAAAGTGTAAAAAATTGAACCATGAAAAAGAAAACAAATTGACAGTCACAGCAAACAATGAAACGACATTTCTGAGGTTCTAGCTGGTATAAAATGACGGGGAATACAGTTAAATGAGAAAGGTGGGTTGAATGACCGAATAAGTATGGAGTCAGTCAGAGTAACAATTTTACACTAAGGCAAGGGCGGTATTTAAGTTGAAGGCAGTGGCGAACAAGCCTTGAATTCAACAGGCAAATGAGTGGAGTGTAGCTGAATGTTTGACAGTTTTGTCTTAACAGCCAAATACAAGACAAAGGGGATAAAAGTTAAATTGAAGAGTTATTAAGAATTCTGGGGTATGGGGTTATCGTCCCTTGTCTGCGAGCCTCTGTTTCAAAACAACCAATCATGAGCCAGCATACTTTGGTGCCAAAGCTAAATATGCAGACTCATGCCTCTTCTGTACCAGCAAAGTGTGAAACTCATCCTCTTCTGAATCAGCAACGAAAGGGAACGGACCAAACAAAAGGTCGCTCCTACTATACTACAACAGAACCACAGAACCGGAGTCGGACGCAAACAGAAGTCCATCCATATCCGGACGAAACAGAAGGCCGTAGCAAAGGGCTTTGATAATACCCTAACCCAGGATAAAACAGATAAGTGACAATTATATACATATTATATACATATTATATATTTGTGCGAACGAAACTAAAGTTTGCAAGTTCTTTATATCTAATACAGTCTTTTATTCACATTCTGTTGTTCGTTTTACTTCTTTGACTCTTAACCTGTCTGCCACATTTGCGGTTAACTCCAGTACAAACCTTGGAGTACTGCTGCTGTTGTTATTTTCTTTATAGAGTAACAAGAAGGTTGGGTTTAGGGCTAAAATAATAGCAGTGAAAGTCGGCAGTTCGTAGACGCCGTTAGACAGGCCATTAAAGGTGGTAGGCAAAGCCGAAATAATACTATCTAAATACAAGACACTAACTGAATAGAACGAATTAAGAAATTAAGAAATTACAGGCAGTGTAAGACAAATGTACCTTATGTGGAGATGAAATATCGAGGGTTACAGGCCGGGGAAAGTACCTCACAATTAAACAATGTACACAATATTTAAGTGTATTAACGTCGATAAAAAAGACACGGCTTAGTACGGGAAAAGGCAATAAATTAAGTTCGGTAAGAGTAACACGCTAAGAGGAAAAGATGGACAAAAGAGTAGGTTAACGTACCTGGTCCTCGAGAAAGCTAAGATGAGGAGAAGCGAATATACGTCTTCACAAGACGCGAGTTGATTTGAAAAGAGTGAAAAGCGCGCCTTGCACCGGAAGGCTGGTTTTAGATGGTGCATTAGGAAAAAGATTACTAGAGTGGGTAAGTGCCGCAAAAGGGAATAATTTGAGGTAAGGGAAGTTACTTAGGGTTAAAAGGGGACAACTTCTACGAGAAAATTAGTCTAGGTGTACCATTGTATATATATATATATATATATATATATATATATATATATATATTAAGAGTATTTACAGGATTCGAAGGAGCTCTTATTTCTCCGTAGTTGTAGGCAAATTGTTGGACAAAGAAGACAAACACACACGAAAGTAAATGCAGACACTTGTATTAACAAAAATGACATAAATGTTTTTGCAAATTTTATTGGTATTTGCTACGAAACTTATCTGAGTTAAGTAATGTTCTTGGAGTAGTGGTGATAACAGGGGTATTCTGTTACTGGTTGGAAAGTTGATAGGACGCTTCTTCGGACGTTTCTCGTTCTTCCTCGTAACCGGTTCTGTGATAAGTGATGGGGGATGCTATTTTAGTAGCTTCTCGCCCGGGGTAACATTTCTTTAAATGACGGTGAATGGGCCCTTTTCAAGTAGACTATTTGGTCTTGGTGCCTTCTATAGTGTGCTTTTGTGAAAAAATGCCTCCGTCCAGGTCAACGGTCCATAGATAAGTAAGCCCTGTTTTTGGGCTAAGTGATGAGTGAAGTGTAGGGACCGCTATTTACGCGACTACCCTCAGTGGGTAATCCGTGATAAGTAGGTCCTGTTTTGGGGCTTGGTGATGAGAGCTTTTAGTTTTTACGTCTCTCCTCCAGTAACTGCTATGCGATAAGTGAAGTTTTTGGTTTTGGCGCCAACATACATGCGATTCGCCCCCTATTGGCAGGGGAAGATAATTAACTATGGAATTTCCAATAGTATATATATATATATATATGGCTGGTGTTAGGATCTCACGATCCCCTCCGAATCTATGATACGGGACACCCACTCTACTACATGCACATCTTTATAAAGTAGTTTGTATTCATATAAGATATATGAAAGCTGTCCTTCTGGGACCCCATGCAGGCTTGGGACCCCACCGGTCAGTTGATTTGGGGGTAGTACGCGCCAAACCCCTTCCCTCTTGAAAGTCTTTTAATTTATTTCTGAATCATTATTTTTTCAAAAGATGAATATGAGAAGAACAAACATAACATGGAGTTTTATTTAAAATTCTATATATGCACCAGCCTCTCAAGCCGCTCTGGAATCACATCAACTGATCTTCCCAGGAACTCTTGTGGAATGGCAGAAATAAATTCTCATATTCGTCCTTCAAGTTCTTCTGAATGCATTGGTTTTGTAGAGTTGACTTGTTTCTTCTACCAACCCTAAAGAAAAAAGTCGCAGAGTTTTAAATCAGGGCTTCTGACCGGCCACTCATGTTGCATAGCGCCTTCTTTACCGACGCTAAATATCTATATATGTTATATACTGGCTTCATCAAATTCACACTGCTAAATCGTGTATCTGCATACGTAGCGGGTATCGTCACTAACGCCTAGACGATATATGTAGTTGTCGCTTAATGAAATCTACAACACATGGTATAGTAGGAATTTGGACTTTATTTCGACTCGGCTGTACGTGGTGGACGGCGGGCATTGACAATGACTTGACCGAGGGTTGACGATGACTGGCCCTACTGTTGGTGGCCCTACTGGGGGTAGCGATAGTGAGTGGCTAGGTGACGCCTCGCAGCCTGCGGCTGTGACCGTGAGCGGCCGTCACGCTCACTTATTCCCTGTTCGCGTCTTCTGTCTGACTGTCTCACTACTGACTGCTCGGCTCGACCCTCTGGCTTTTGTATTGACGACCGCCTACGCATCTTTATCTTTTGATCTGATAACTATTTCCGAACTTATTGTTACCCATCCTTCTTTTGTTCACTTTACCGGGAAAAAGTCCTTTGTCCTTTTTGTCGTCTTTTCTTTGCTTTGTTTAATTTAACCGGAAATTCCTATTTCCGTTTGTACGATATCCAACACTCATACGGACCACGTTTACACATCAATCCCCCATGAAAATGGTGGTTCAGCCATTCACGAACAACAATAGCAAAATGTAGACGAGCACCATTTAATTGGTATATATTAAGGAACATACATTAATGAATTGATAAAAATGTAACTGCATATAAAACAATAATAAATCGTTATATATATATTAAGCACTCCCAAAATGTTGTCTCATTTTCATTTAAAAACGAATTAAAATTAATTAAATCGATTATTTAAGGTCAAATTTTTGTCTAAGTCGAGAAGTAGTAACATAATGTGCATCAGTAAAAAAAAAAGAATATTACGTATGTAATTTATTTTTAATAGATTTTAAACAATTAATTTCGCTCAATTTCGCTTGAAAAGTTTGCAAACATGGACGCTTTTTTATGTATTCTCAGAAATCAATAACAAATAATCATTAAATACACTCTGTACAAAAGAATTAATAACTTTTAAATGACATATCTTTTTCTTTTTGGTCTGAGCACGCAGGAAAAATAAAAAGACACTCTAAAAAATTCATGTGTGTTTTGTTTACAAAAAAGAATATCCATAAAAATATGTCACGTGACCTCCTCTCGTACGAAGGGCCGACGTTGATGAAAAACAATTATAAAGAATCAGGGATTATCTGATTTTAATAATAATGTGTCGACTTATTAATCAACGAATTATTATTTTTAATTACTGAATCATTTAAATCAAAATGATTCAAGGGAAATAAATCGAAATTCTTTCAAATAAATATTGCCCTTACAGACATCCGTACTGGCGTCTAAAATAACAATTTATATACCTAATTGATAGATAAAATTCATTTCAAATATGAAACGCTTAATTTCAAGTTTCAAATTTCATATTTTTAGATTCTAAAAACAAATATTATTTAATAACTAGTTTACTTTATTCTTGTTATCTAATAATTTTTGGAGAAAACTCGCTTGAAAATTTAGGACTTTTAAACAAACAAATATTGATGTATAATTTTTTCACTAATAACATAATATGCAATTATATAATAAAAACCACATAGTAAAAAAAAAGAATCTCCAAAATTTTATTTTTTATTTATTCTTATTTTTTTTTTTTTACATCTAATTTTCCGATTTTCAGTACTTATTTCTGCTTGAGTCGCTCCCTTCATTTTTTCTTCTATTCATACCTTTGGTCTTTTGTCTTTTTATTTATACTGTAATTAGTTTCACTTTTATATAACCCCACCGATATTTTGCTCCCCAAAATAAGGAGGGGCGTCAATATTAAAAGACCTGAAAAAAAAATCAAAAAGTTTTGAAATAAAATAACTGATGCATTATAAAATTCATTCATTGATAAACCAACACTGAAAATTTCATTAAATTTCGGATAGTTCCCTGATTTTTGGTAAATATTTTTTTTCAAAATTGTATTGAAAATAACGCAGATTTTTCGATGAATTTGGTATTGAAATTTAACGTAACCAAAAACAAGTTACAACTACCATTTTTTATTTTTATTTTATTTTTTTTTTTTTTAAATTCAGTGAAAAATCAACTAACAGTCAAATTTTCATGAAAATCTCTAATTATTTACCTGTTGATGAAATTATGTATTAAAATAGGTTTTTCCTAAATATATTTTGGGGAAAATAAACCAACAGGGAAAATTTCATTAAAATCGGATAATTTCCTGATTTTTGGTATATATTTTTTTTCAATCAGTGGAGTTAAATTTATTTTGTAAAATACGCATTTGACGTCACTTTTGGCAGACCATTTGTGTATGTGTGTTTGTGTGTGTGTGTGTGGGTGTGTGTGTGTGTGTGTGTGTGTGTGTGTGTGTGTGTGTGTGTGTGTTTATTGTTTCAATATCAATATTTTTTTGTTTTTTGTTTTCACATACATAATTTTACCGGCACACTCGGACGAAACGAAATCCTTGTCGAAGCTGTTTTTGGTTTTGTTTGTCCCCTCACCCCTCACGACGACGACGACGACGACCCTATAAACTTTCGTGCACATAACACGTGCCACCCAATTCCCGTGTGAGACAGAACAAATGTCGACCACCGGAAGATGCAGGAATGTTCCCCCTCTTCTCTCTCTCGCCCTCTCGGTCCCTCTCTCTCTCTCTCTCTCTCTCTCTCTTTCTCACTCTCTCTTTCTCCATCTGACCCCCTCTCTCTCTCCCCTTTCTCTCTCTCTCTCCCGCGACAAGGCCAGAAAAATGACACTGTCGGCCGTGATTAGCTAGGACACGTCTGCTTGCACTTCAATGTTGAAATAGTTTGTGTGTTTTTTTCTTTTTCTTTTTCTTTCTAGATTCTTCTGTCGGTGAGAAACCCCGTTTATCTGTCTGAAGTTCAGTGTTTCTAGCATGTTCGAAGAAAAAGGCGTGCAGGGTCGCTGCAAAACGAATTGAGGGTAGCAAACATTTTTTAAACTGTATAATTTTTCGGTCAGCAAAAATTTTACTACTAACTTATTTTATTACAATTTTACTAAGACAGAATAGCGCGCAAGAGACAATATCATTAGATTACGTATAAAAAGCATTGGTACTGATGCAGAATAGCATGCAAGAGATAATATCATTAGATTACGTATAAAAAGCATTGGTACTAATGCAGAATAGCGCGCAAGAGATAATATCATTAGATTACATATAAAAAGCATTGGTACTAATGCAGAATAGCACGCAAGAGATAATATCATTAGATTACGTATAAAAAGCATTGGTACTAATGCAGAATAGCACGCAAGAGATAATATCATTAGATTATGTATAAAAAGCATTGGTACTAATGCAGAATAGCGCGCAAGAGATAATATCATTAGATTACGTATAAAAAGCATTGATACTAATGCAGAATAGCGCGCAAGAGATAATATCATTAGATTACATATAAAAAAGCATTGGTACTAATGCAGAATAGCGCGCAAGAGATAATATCATTAGATTACATATAAAAACCATTGGTAGAAATACAGAACAGCGCGCAAGATATAATATCATTAGATTACGTATAAAAAGCGTTGGTACTAATGCAGAATATCGCGCAAGAGATAATATCATTAGATTCAATCGGTAGAGTGTCTGGCTGGGTACCTCAAGGATCCTGGTTCGATACCAACTCTAGCCAACTCAGCGTATGAGTAGTACATGGATCTGTGCGGTAAAGTGAGAAGCTGATGACTGGTGTGGCGTCCGCCTCTGACGCTAAAAAAAACAATCTCCTTGGTCTAGCACTAGTGAAAAGGGGATAGACCCCCTCATTGTCTGGCTGGTACCGACTTGAGGCCTCCACAGCAACTTTACTTGTTTTACGTATAAAAAGCATTGGTACTAATGCAGTATAGCGCGCAAGAGATAATATTATTGGATTACGTATAAAAAGCATTGGTATTAATGTAGCATAGCGCGCAAGAGACAGTATTATAAGATTACATATAAAAAGCATTGGTACTCACGCAGAATAGCACGCAAGAGATAATATCATTAGATTACGTATATAAACAGCATTGGGACTAAGAGCAAGAGATAATATCATTAGATTACGTATAAAGAATCATTACATTTAATTTCATTTCACAGAAATTCTGGAAACCTTTGAGACACTGGGTTACGGTAAGAGTTAGAGTTTGTGTCAATGTTAGAGTTAGGCTACTTCGGAAATTTCCATAATCTAATGCTGTTTATACGTAAAATACGATTTTAATGATGTTATCTGTCTCTAGTAATCGCATTCACAATTTCAAAGGTCTGACTATGAAGTCTATCGCTAGCAAGAATAACACTGCAGACTTTAACGTATCCCCCAATAGCACATTTTTAAAAAACTGCCCCAACTGTTTCCCTGTTGCCTCTGGTGTTTTATGCACAACTCGATCTTCGAAAAAATGTACATACGTGCTAATACGTTCTCGCCAATTCCCTGGCTTTGATATCGTGTTTCCTTAAATCACAGTGCTAAGGCAGCTATATTTTCTTTTCTTTCGAACCTTTCACTCATTTTGAACGCAAGACACGTTTGCGCCCGCTTTTGAGCTCCGATACAGGTCATTTCTTTACAACGTCCCGTAATTTATGAGGAAGTGCGTCCCGGTCTCCTGCCTCAAAAATTGCTACCCGGTGACTATTAAAATAACGACCCCAGCTACGGTGTTACTTGAAAGAAAACAACCAACTTAGGGCGTTAAATGTATTTTAGGTGTGTGTGTGTGGGGGGGGCTTCTCTTTTTGTCGTAATTCTTATTTATTTATCGTAATTTGTCGTAATTCTTGTTTAATTATTTTATCGTAATTTGTCGTAATTAAAAAATAAATAAAATAAATAAACAAGAATTACGACAAATTACGATAAACAAGAATTACGACAAATAAATAAGAATTACGACAAATTTCTATAAGTAAATAAAAATTATGACAAGTTACGATAAATAAATAAGAATTACGACAGAAAAGGGAACCCTAATACATTTAACGCCCTAAGCTGGTTGTTTTCTTTCAAGTAACACCGTAGCTGGGGTTGTTATTTTGATAGTCACCGGGTAGCAATTTCTGAGACAGGAGACCGGGATGCACTTCCTCATAAATTACCCAACGTCCTTTTCCCACATTTTAAGCTTTAATTTTGAGGTGCGTAATATACACAAGAACTAAATATTAACTTTTTTGGACCATATGACCTTTAGGCACCCCTTTTTGATCTCGATTCAGAAGGACATGTTTTTATTTACACCCTAACCCTATCCGGTTGTTTGTTAACAGACGATTTTTAGAGTTTTTGTTTTAAATTATAAAACTAACTCCTAACCCTAACCCTAACTCCTAACAAACAACCGGATATTGACGGTATAAATGAAAAACATGTCCTTCTGAATCGGGATCAAAAAGGGGTGCCTAAATATTAACTTTTTTGGACCATATGACCTTTAGGCACCCCTTTTTGATCTCGATTCAGAAGGACATGTTTTTTTATTTATACCGTCAATACTCGGTTGTTTGTTAACAGACGATTTTTAGAGTTTGTGTTTTAAATTATAAAACTAACCCCTAACCCTAACCCTAACCCCTAACAAACAACCGGATATTGACGGCATAAATGAAAAACATGTCCTTCTGAATCAAGATAAAAAGGGGTGCCTAAAGGTCATATAGTTCACTTTTTTATCCGGCTACATGCCTCAAAATATTTAGGACAGTATGACCTAATGTAAGTGATATATTTGATCTAAAATCTTTTATGTCGTTAGAGAGAAATAACCACTGGAATGTTTATTTGTTTATCATTTTCTTTCTCCTCATGTCAGTTTAATTTCGAAACAAACTTGTGTAAACATGTCTCTATTTGTTTGCTACAAATATTACGTATTTTGTTTCAAAACATAAGTAAATTTTTATAATTTTTTTTATTTTTAGTCCATACGAACCGGATAAAAAGTTGAACAAATGTTAAATTTAATTGGCCACACACGAGCTTCGGTTCGTGCGTGGCTATCCATGTTAATCGGTCCTTGTGTTCAACTGACATGCTGTGGGGTGTGGGGATTAAAATAAAACGAAAATAAAATAAAATGGGGCATTTACAGGAAGAACACTACGCGCATGTCCGACAAAAAGGACTGTTCCCCGACCCCAAAAGAATCTCTCGGCCATTCCGAGTCAGGCCTTAACTGAGTGTAGTCGCTCCTACTAGCCAGGGAGATATTCCCTTGCTACAGGCGACAATGACCCGGTCAATAAAGCCTAAGTCATAAAACTACCTCCTGCCTTTGTCTCTTTCCTTTTTCGTTCCTCTTCGTTTCTTAATTCCTTAACTTTCGTTCCTCTTCGTTTCTTAATTCCTTAACTGAGTGTAGTCGCTCCTACGAGCCAGGGAGATATTCCCTTGCTACAGGCGACAATGACCCGGTCATTAAAGCCTGTCATAAAACTACCTCCTGCCTTTGTCTCTTTCCTTTTTCGTTCCTCTTCGTTTCTTAATTCCTTCGTTTTCAGCGCGACACCAAGTGAGATGGAGTACAAAGCAAAGACACCCGAATAACACGCACCAAGAAGATCCAGATACTTTAAACCTGTAAAACACCCCAAACCAATTATACCCATAAGTGTAAATAAATAAACTTTATCGGATCGAAAATCTATGGTCACTTGTGAAGATGAAATTATACGGAGTATCGGAAATCTGATAGAGAATTATCTTCCCCTGCCGCTAGAGGGCGAATCGCCAACAAGAGGTTGGCGCCAAATCCAAACCACGTTACTTATCACGGAGCAGTTATCCAGGAGAGACGCGAAAATAAGCGCCTCCAGCCATCTCGCCCATAACCAGCAAACTTTCTAAGGCATTGTGTCAGCATACTACAAAAGGCTGTCACAATAGCATACTAACAGAAGGCTGAAGAACGAGAAACGACCTGACGAAGCGTCTTAACAACATTCCAACCAGCGACTAGAATACTCCTGTTATCACCACTTCTCCAACGAACAGTATTTAACCTTACAGATAAGTCTGGTAACAAATGCCAATCAAATTTGCAACAAATTTTTGTATTATTTGTCAATACATGTATTAAATTTCCATTGTGTATTTGTCTTCTTTCGTCCGAACAATTTGCCTACAACTGGGAGATTTAAGAGGCTCCCCCCTTTAAACCCGTAATCCCTTTTAGGAGTTGGCAAACAATACAACAGCATAACAGAGCTATAGGAAACAATTAAAACTACTGTTCAGAAACTAAATCTGCTAAAGTAAAAAATAAATAAATAAATAAATAGATAAATAAATAAAAATAAAATTTAAAAAAAGAAGCAATAGATAATAGATTACTGGCTGTTTTTGAGAAGGGTCACTACTAAGAGTATTTACGGGGTTTCGAAGGAGCTCTTATTTCTCCGTAGTTGTAGGCAAATTGTCGGACAAAGAAGACAAACACACAATGGAAATTTAATACATGTATTGAAAAATGATACAAGAACTTGTTGCAAATATTATTGGTATTTGCTACGAGACTTATCTGAGTTAAGTAATGTTCTTGGAGTAGTGGTGATAACAGGGATATTCTGTTGCTTGTTGGAAAGTTGATAGGTCGTTTCTTCGGACGTTTCTCTTTCTTCCTCGTAACCGGTTCAGTGATAAGTGATGGGGGATGCTATTTTAGAAGCTTCTCGCCCGGGTAACAGTTCTTTAAATGACGGTGAATGGGCCCTTTTCAAGTAGACTATTTGGTTTTGGTGCCTTCTGTAGTGTGCTATTGTGACAGTCTGTGGTCTGCGGACACAATGCCTTCGAAAGTGTGCTGTGAAAATATGCCTCCGTCCAGGTCAACGGTCCTTAGAAGTCAGCCCTGTTTTTGGGCTAAGTGATAAGTGAAGTGTAGGGACCGCTATTTGCGCGACTACCCTCAGTGGGTGCTCCGTGATAAGTGAAGTTTTTTGGTATTGGCGCCAACATACGATGTTGGCGATTCGCCCCCTAGAGGCAGGGGGAGATAATTAACTATGGAATTTCCAATACTACATAAAAATGTAAAGGATTCAAAGACTTATCATAAATTCATACAATGACTGCAGTTTGAATAGCGGTATTGCATCCAACAAAGCCTTTATCAAATGATGACTCTGGGTACAGGCATTAATACAAACCCAGAGCGCCCCAGCAATATCTCACAATACCACCAGACTTTGTTGTCACTCTGTGGGATTGCCATATCCACACTGATGCAGTTAGAGCTTGGATATTTTTTCATGTATTTCCTCGTTTGGTGGAGAAAGTCCAAGTTTAGTCAAGAATGCAGAGTTTGAGTTGGTAATGAATCCTTGGCATATGACTTCGATAGGAAATACATTCGGGACCAAAGCATCATTACCACTAACTCACAATACCACCAGACTTTGTTGGTTTGTTGTCACTCTGTTGGATTGCCATATCCACGCTGATGCAGTTAGAGCTTGGATAATTTTTGGCTGACTTCTGATTTAGGTCGGAAAATTAAAGCAGAACGTTTTTTGGTGGTACCCAATGACAGTTTAACTACAGTCTATGAATTAACATTTTGCGATTTGGGTTACGGTTTTAGGGGATTATGGTTGTTTTTAATTACGTATTGCTTAAAAAAATAAACAACAAAACCCCCAAATTACTATACATTTAATTAACCATTGAAATTAATTATTGAATCTATTATTGAGACAGTTGTTTGTGTTAGTATTGCAATGTATAATTTCAATTAAACTTAGTTTAAAAAAATATTTTTCAACATTAAATGTATAGTAATTTGTGTTTTTTGTTGTTTATTTTTTTAAAGCAATACGTAATTAAAAACAACCTTAATCCCCTAAAACCGTAACCCAATTCGCAAAATGTTAATTCATAGACTGTAGTTAAACTGTCATTGGGTACCATCAAAAAACTTTCCGTTTTAATTTTCCGACCTAAATCAGAAGTTAGCCTCTCTTTTTTATGTATTTCCTATTGTCTGATTTAGAAAGTCATAGTTTAGTAGAAAAGAAGAAAAAAATATGGAGGTTCATATGTTTTTATTATTTGTTCTATTTTAAGTGTTGGTTAATTTTTGATGATTTTAATACTTTTTTATTCAAGTAAAATGTGGTTATTTGGTTTTGCTGAAAAACTTCAAACAGCAGTTTATTTTAGACTCGCAGCGGCTACCCGGCGTCGCCTGGGTAGAGGGGGATTTTTAAAAGCTAGTCCCGCAGATCCATTATTACTGAATCATGAATTGAATCCTCGTGGGATGCCCATTTAAATCCCTATGTAAAAAAAAAAAAAAAAAAAAAAAAAAATAGACCTTGCATTGATCCAGCTACTCTGAAAGAAAATGTTAATGTCTACTATATAAAATGTTAAATGAAAAAAAATCCATGCTGTTATCATTTAATTTTTATTTTGTAATTATCTTCATAAATATAAATCAATTCTCTATTATTTTTGCTCAAAAACCAAGCCCTGGTGATAACTAATGTGTATATATATATTTATTTTGTCGTTAATTGTTTTATTTTCGAAGTTTCCTCCGGACATACATATACACACAACTGCCCTTTATATATGTATAGATTACATCAAATAACATCAAATAACTTCAATAAGAATATTGATACATACCTAAAATTTTAACCCAATCTTTGTTTTGACATCTAAATTGATTGTTTAAAATTTGACGATTTCTTTTCAAACCAAATTTAAATTATTGGAGTTTATGTAATTTGCTTAATAACTTCACCCAGGATGTATGTATATTAAAAATTATGTATTAAAAAAAACCGTGGAGGTAGTGTGGGCAATTTTATGGTCGAAACTAATTCTGGTTAAACTCAAAGTTTTGAAGGGTTATTCTTTCTTTTCTTTTGGAAGTGTGTCGCAGACGACGATGACGTCACTCCATATCTTCAGTTGTGGAACCTCTGGTGGCTCGTTAGTCCAATTCTGGACTTGCAGATGCGGTCACACACATTGCAAGGGAAATTCCCATCTACGTTTGGTTGTTCATGACGACGAACATGCATACCACCTTCAACTGAAGGGTTATAGACAGTAGTTGAGTACACAAAGGAAAAAAAAAAGAAAAAGAAAAAAGAGTCGTGTAGAAAATAATGTTACCTACACAGTAACCTCCCTTTGACCATTGCCAAACGGAACCCAAGGGTCTCTTAGCCATAACCTGATGAGAAACCTCATGCGATTGGCTAAGGGCCTTTGACAGTGACCAATCAGAGCACACATTACGAGGCTCGGTTTGACCACCAAATTTTGAGGGTTGATACCTTCTATCAGCCTCTTTTCGCTGACACCACCGACTAGGAACGACGTGTGTCTTTCAGACACGGACGTTGGAAGTGACGGGGACTTGGAACAGCTAACGAAAGGGTCGGTGATGCGTACAATCAAACAAACAAACTAGCAAGACATTCCTACCTGGACAAGATAAGTCACGCAAGCATTATCTTGCAAACAACCCATACTTTTACATACATTTTTCTATTGTAACACATTGTAAAACTTACACAACATTTGTATCACAAGTTACACATTGTATTCTGTATATTGTATGTTACACATTCTTGCTATGATAAATGCTTTTCGTATTATAAGCCTTGTTGTGTTGTTGTCGTTACCTGCTACCTTTACCTTACCCTGTCTTAGTATTTAGAACATTATTTTATAGTCGACAGCTTTTAAAGAAAGGAAAACGACAACCTTTTGTTAATACAAAAATTTACTGTACAAAAGAAGGAAAAGAGATACAAGGAAATGTTTTTTTAGGCTGTTGTCTCAATTCCTTTAAGGGATCAGCGTGGCTAAGTGGAAATAGAAGCTGCTTACTCACACGTCGTCTTGGGTCCGTTGTGACTATAGCGGTCTTCTCATGGACCACGGTCTGATGTTGGATGTTGGACTGGTGTAGGCGAAAGAGGGAGAATTAGGGAATTCATCTGTTATGTAGTATTAAGAATTCTGACGTATGGGGGTTATCGTCCTTGTCTACGAGCCTCTGTTTCGAACCAACCAATCACGAGCCAGCATACTTTGGCGGCAAAGCCAAATAGGCACATTCTTTTCACCTCTTCTGATTCAGCCTTCAACGGAGACAGACCTAAAAAGGGTCGCTCCATCTCTTCCTGATCAACCAGCACCGGAGTCAGACGTCAAAATAGAACGTCTATCATATCCGAACTATCAGATGGGCCGTAGGTAAGGGCTTCGATAACCAACCCTACCTCAGGATTTCAGTTAAGTGACAAATTATAAACATTTGTGCAGATAAACCAAAAAGTCTGCAAACCTATTGTTTTATGTCTGTAATACAAAGTCTTTTATTCGAATTCTAGTTGTTTGGTTTATTCTTTAACTCTTTACCTGTCTGCCGCACTCGTGGTTATCCTCATACTTTACAAACCTTGAGAAAAGACTTTATCTTCGTCTTCTTTATTTTATAGTAGAGCGAGGGGTCACGTGACCCCCAGGAAGCGCTACGACTGTGCTATTCGGCTATTTCACGTGTGTCAGATAAATTCCAATAGTACAAGACTTCGCAGCATCACACCATAAATAACTGAATTACTCTTGAAAACAAACGGAAACGAAAGCAGCAAATTGCAGACGAGTTTCGTCAGGACAAAAAGTTTTTGTGATATTTTTAGAAATTTAAAATAAAGTTTTCAATTTTTTTTTCTGAATGTTTGAGATGAGGCTTGATGATTATTATTATCTGCGTTATTCAGACTATTGTCCTCATCTTCATTGTTATCAATACTATCTCTCTGAATGTTTGAGATAAGGCTTGATGATAAGTATTATCTGCGTTATTCGGACTATTGTCTTCATCTTCATTATTATCTGTACAACGTTTTATTTAATATATTTTTTTTATTAACGTTTTAGTAATTAACACGGCTTAACGCCTCTACTCCAGCTATGGTTAGTTGAACGAGAACAGGATACCCCCGTGGATTGAATAAAGGGTTAGGTTCAGAGTGCCGTGATGGCTACCGATTACGACATAAGGTTTCCCAATTAAGACAAAAAGCTTCCCGAGTCCGAAAAGAAGGTTCCCGAGTCCGACAAGAAATACCTGAAGAAGGCTGGAGGGCACATCGGCCGAAACGTTGTACAGATAACAATGAAGATGAGGACAATAGTCCGAATAACGCAGATAATACTAAAGTTTTTAAAGTAGTTCAAAAGAGGGAAAAAAAGTTACGATTTGTCCTGCCACAACTATCGTCCTTTCCTAAGCTGAAGGGGCTCATCAAGGGAACCTGTTTTGAATGCGTTGAGGTCATCAAGAGGTCCGTAACGACGGAGCTGAGGGACATACAAGAAGATTCCTTCCAGCAGGGCAGAGAAGCGTGACAGACAAGGATGGGAAAGTGCATTAGATTCAAGAGGGGGACTACTTTGGAGGAGAAAACTTTTAATTTGTTATTTGGATTTTAAATGAATTGTTTGTGACAACAGTCTCATTACTTTTCAGACACACCCCGAATTCTTTTGGTCTGTATGTTATATACCCTTCTAACATATCGGGTATATAACGACGAGAGAGAGAGAGAGAGAGAGAGAGAGAGAGAGAGAGAGAGAGGAGAGAGAGAGAGAGAGAGAGAGGGGGGGTATAATAGATTGGTTTTTACCTGTTCTCTGCTTATCTACTTCGTCATCGTCATCTTCTCTGTGCTGTTGTAAGATTATAAGGTGATATATACTTGATGATACAAACTCCGACAAGGGTTGTTAGACAAAACATTTAATATGGTACAGCACATGGATATAACAAGATACATAGAATATAAGGTGTACATAAACATACATACAAAAGTAGAAAGAAAAAAACATAAAAGTACAGACATGAGACTAAGAATAGTCCATGCTGTATAAATCACTTACAGTAATGCAAGGAGGGCCACAGCCCCAACAAGAGGAGGGTAGACCAGAGTCTAACCCATAGTGGTGCCTCGTGGCTCGAGCAACCGGAAAAGAGAGAAAGAGACGTTCAAACCAGCCGCTTAAATATAACCGGCCCCTAGCCGGCACCAGCAAACTAAACGGGCAGACAACTCCCCAGGCAAAATACGAAAGTAACGCTACGCTGTTTTCTACGTGGCTTGATTTCTTTTCTGTTCGGCTGGGTGTTGTGCATTCTTGTTTGTTAATTAATAAAGCAAGACTTTGTTTTCTTTAAAGCTCTTATTAAAACAACCCTCACCCCAAACCGCGTGGTGAGAAAGGACATCTTTGAAAGAACACCTTTTCTCGATGAGTAACTGGTCGCAACTAACTAAAACTTAAAAACTGTCTCACACGTCCTATTGGCGCATTTCCGGAAGGGGTCAAGTGAAGGTCATCACATGTCAATCATGCCAACGGTAATTAACTCCCTCCGTTTTGAATTTTCTAACGAACTCTGATTGAAAATTTAGACTATGCTACATACATAATTCATAAGCTACCCATGAATTATGTAACATGTACAAGTTTACAGTTCTTTTTCCTTTATGGCAAATATCTTGATATCCTCCATGTAAATAAGGTGGTTTACTGATTTTGTAAATTTGTAGCCCCTGTACATTTCCGAAGTGTATGATTTAGTGGCATCATTGCTATAACAACAGTGTCTTTGGAAAGTGGGTAATACTTTTTTGGTACGATCAACTGCCACTCGCTCGAGTTCGGCCTATGACATCAGCTTTAGATACGCCCACAAATCTTAATGAAAACAAAATAATCTTCGCTTACAGTACAGCCTCAATTATTTTACTTTTAAAACATAATATTTCTAGCTTAGAAAATTGAAAGTTTTAAATAAAATAAAAAAAAACAACTTTGAATCATGTAAATTTCTGGTTCTACAAATATTTCTTCTTTAGTTACGAATTTTATTTTATTTACATTTTTATAGTGCGTTTAGAAGTAGAAATTTCCGTAATTTATTTATTTTTTGTTTCGTTTTTTTAGTAAAGTTTTCACTCAAAGATCTTCTTAAAATTTATCGAGTGAGGGGAAAGATGAAATGATTGTTTGATTTCTAAAAAAAATAATGTAAAGATTCGTGCATATTAAAATAATTGTAAATAAAAATTTATATAAAAATATAGAATCGTTTTATTTATAAATAAAAACGTAAATAAAATAAAATTCGTAACTAAAGAAAAAATGTTTGTAGAACCCTAAATTTACATGATTCAAAGTTGTTTTCTTTATTTAAAACTTTCAATTTTCTAAGCTAAAAATATTACGTTTTAAAAATTGGTCCTGGATGTACTGTAAGCGAAGATTATTTTGTTTTCATCAAGATTTGTGGGCGTGTCTAAAGCTGATGTCATAGGCCGAACTCAAGCGAGTGGCAGTTGATCGTACCAAAAAAGTATTACCGTTTGGAAAGTGGAATTAACAGCTGGAGGACAAACCCTAGCAGAGGTAAAAACCTAAAGAGGCATCATCCAGGGAGACTCCTCCTCAGCACCACTCTTATTTGTTATAGCAATGATGCCACTCAATTGCATAAGTGTTGGGATTTTTTTGGTATATAAGGCATGTGCTAGATATTCACTTTTATTTATAGACTCGCCGAGAACCATATGATCAACCTCTTGGCCAATCACTGGCAGTACTCTGCTGCTGATATAATATTTATACCAGCTATTCTGGTCACACTACGCATAACTGCTTTGAACCTTTGTGGACGACAGATATAGGATTGTATCACTGGACCTTTAACAATACGCAGGATAGGACTTATTCGCTTACCAAAGGATTCCATAACTCAGGACTTACTTACTTAAGTCCTTTTCAACTGGCCAAGGATGGCATTTAAAAACTTAACAATAATTTTCCTTGTGAAGTTTATGGCTTTGTCGGATATTTTATACATTTTTAGATATAAATTTGCAGGACCATATCATAGGCCTTTCTGTCATCAATATTTCTTTTTTTTTTCTTCTTTCGCATTCCTTTCTTTCTTTATTTCCTTCATCTTATCTTTTGACACTTTCTTCTTCCTATCTTTCTTTCTTTTTCCCCTTCACATTTAATTCACTTTTCACTTTTCTTCTTTACCTCCTGACTCACTTTCTTTCATTTTTTTCTTTATCATTTGACCTTTTCTTCTTTTTCTTCTTCCTTTCTTTCTACCTTTCTTCTTTCTGTCTTCCTTTTTATCCTTCTCATTTGATTCATTTTTTCTTCTTATTTTTGTCCTCTCTTTCTTTCTTCTTCATTTTGCTGTCTTCTTTCTTCTTTTTATTTTTTTCGTTCCTTTTTTTCTTTCTTTCTGTCTCTCCCTTTCTTCTTCTTCTTCTTCTTCTTCTTCTTCCCTCATACCTTTGTAGCGTAATTATTATGGTATACAGGGAATTATGGGGATTGAAAAGAAAACAGTAATCGGATTTCTGGAGAAAGAGAAGAAAAAAAAATAAGAACAAAGAGAGGTTAAAGTTTGGAACTGTAAACATTCAACGGGGTGGGGGTGGGGGCAGCCATTGACCGACCAATGACCCTGGAACTAGAGTTAAAAATAAAAATAGAAGTCCTGGTTTCTGTGGAGGAGCAGAAGTGGATGTGACCTTCCCCCACCCTCGGGACCACAAATGCCAGACCTAAAGAGGGTTGGACGCATTTGTTAGGGGTCCATGGTGACACATCTAGGGTAGCAATGAACAGCGCTCATGAACATGATTTAAGATAGAACAGCTCGACCTTACTCTCTCACTCTCCTTCTCCCTGAAAAAGAACCCACGAGCCTAGAAATAAATAAACAACCCCTTTGTGACTATATGATTTTGTATGTTGTTCATTCGAACTAACAACTACTACTACAACTCAACTTTGGCTCCTATGCAACACCTTTTCTTCTTCTCTCGTAACTTTTCTTCTTCAAGACAGAAATGAACAATGAATGGAATGTTAATTTTTTCAGAATACAAGGTGTGTCTTAAAAGTGCCAAGTTTGAAGCTGTATTTACCAAGATAGGAATGAAAAATGAATGTAATTTTGATTTTTTTCAGAATACAAGGTGTGTCAAAAAGTACAAAAAAAAATCTCGATACTTTTTTGACACACCTTGTATTCACCCTGTGACGTTCAAGATAATTGTGTTGTAATTTGGTCCATACGCGGAGCCTCTTGATAAATTTAAATGGGCACAAAATAGGTTCTTATAAAACCAATCCAATGTGTTTGCGCCCAAATAAAAAGTCTTTTTGTTTGATCCACTTTGATTCAGTAGGACTTATAAAAAGAGAGATGCTTTTTGTAGCATAATGGTCGAGCCTTACCGGGAACACCATATTTGTGGCCTTGTGCCAGACACAGAGAAACCTTAATAGATATCGTATGATTCTCTGATCTTACCGGGTGGTCTCTGAAGAATCGGCCCGAAAAGAAATATAAACATTCAGGCGAGCAAGAAGATAATAGAATTCTCATTATCACCTGTGACTCGGTTCGATAGCCAGGAAGTCTAGGATTTTGCTGTTAAAATTTATTTTGATCGGTTTGTCAGAAGAAAGGATGGTTGACCCGTTTACCTCTTAAGTGACACATGCAATTTGGTAGAACAGAACATTCTAAAGGTTCCACGATCTTCTAGAAAGTTCCACACCTATTTCTATATAATGAGGGAACCTTAGATTTTAAAGACAGTTGGGCTACGGAATTTTCCGAGGACAGTCGAGTTGACAGTATGGCCGGGTTAGTCAGAGGCGAGCGACTGAGGTCCTGGATCGAGACTGGTGTCGCTGAAGTGTGAAGCCTGATAATTGGTACTGACCGTTGGAACGAAGTTAGGAACATTACTAAAAACATATGTGTTAAGGAAACCAACTCTCTCTCTCTCATGAACAATAACTTGCAGTGAATAAATTTATGAAAAACAATTCCATTGACATCTTCGTTACTATGGAAAAATACTACGGGATATGTTATCAATGAAATGAGATTCCCCTGCCCAAAAATACCCATGGAGATAAAAAGTTAATTGACCGTAATGAAGAACCACTCGTCTTGTAAGGTGATACCTCTGCCTGACCATAAACTAAAGAAAAGAGGAAGGGTTCTTTCGTGGACTTTGAAGGACTACAAGATCTGTGTAACCAACAAACCAACGGGCCGACTCCTGATATACGACTGTGCAAGTCCTGATAGTGCAGTGAAAGACCCCATTACTTTACACTTTTTAATTCAAGGTAGAAGAGTTTCGGAATACAGGATGAGTTAGTCTAAATTCAGCAACGCTACTGACCTGTCACCTCATACTACGCCAACAACCTATCAACACCTCATCTTCTACTACTCCAACATTCTGCTGACCTCCATCCTCGTACCACACCAACCCCAGCGTTTTACACATCATTTGAATACCACTGAATATTACTTTCCACTTTCCCTTGAAACACGTACGCATACATGCACACACATACGAAAAAAATATCTTCCAATCACCTTTGCATTCAAAGTGTGTCTTTATCGGTATTATTATTCAATGTGTGTCTTGATAGGTATGGTCATTCAGAGTATGTCCTAATAATCATATTTCAAAATGTGTGTCCTGGTAGGCGTTGTCATTCAAAATGTGTCCTAATAATCATAATATTTCAAAAGGTGTGTCCTGATAGGCGTTGTCATTCAAAATGTGTCCTAATAATCATAATATTTCAAAATGTGTGTCCTGATAGGCGTTGTCATTCAAAATGTGTCCTAATAATCATAATATTTCAAAATGTATGTCCTGATAGGCGTTGTCATTCAAAATGTGTCCTAATAATCATAATATTTCAAAATGTGTGTCCTTATAATCAATGTCATTCAAAGTGTGTCCTAATAATCATAATATTTCAAAATGTGTGCCCTGATAGGCGTTGTCATTCAAAGTGTGTCCTAATAATCATAATATTTCAAAATGTGTGTCCTGATAGGCGTTGTCATTCAAAATGTGTGTCCTAATAATCTTAATATTTCAAAATGTGTGTCCTGATAGGCGTTGTCATTCAAAATGTGTGTCCTAATAATCATAATATTTCAAAATGTGTGTCCTGATAGGCGTTGTCATTCAAAATGTGTGTCCTAATAATCTTAATATTTTCAAAATGTGTGTCCTGATAGGCGTTGTCATTCAAAATGTGTGTCCTAATATCATAATATTTCAAAATGTGTGTCCTGATAGGCGTTGTATTCAAAATGTGTGTCCTAATAATCTTAATATTTCAAAATGTGTGTCCTGATAGGCGTTGTCATTCAAAGTGTGTCCTAATATCCATAATATTTCAAAATGTGTGTCCTGATAGGCGTTGTCTTTCAAAATGTGTCCTAATATCCATAAAATTTCAAAATGTGTGTCCTGATAGGTGTTGTCATTCAAAGTGTGTCCTAATAATCATGATATTTCAAAATGTGTGTCCTGATAGGCGTTGTCTTTCAAAATGTGTCCTAATATCCATAAAATTTCAAAATGTGTGTCCTGATAGGTGTTGTCATTCAAAGTGTGTCCTAATAATCATAATATTTCAAAATGTGTGTCCTGATAGGCGTTGTCTTTCAAAATGTGTCCTAATATCCATAATATTTCAAAATGTGTGTCCTGATAGGCGTTGTCTTTCAAAATGTGTCCTAATAATCATAATATTTCAAAATGTGTGTCCTGATAGGCGTTGTCACTCAAAGTGTGTCCTAATAATCATAATATTTCAAAATGTGTGTCCCATTGTTATTCAATCCAATTGCAAAATTGGAATAACACAATCATCCTAATCTTTTTTTCTTTTCTTTATTTGGACAGTCTTATTTCTAACCAGAGGGTGTTGCAAGATGATGACGGTCAGAAGATTAAGGAACAAGAATATTTATAGATGTGTGTCCTTTTCATTCAAAGTGTGTCCTTATTATTCAATCCACTTGTTAAATTAGAGTAACACAATTATTCAAATCTTTTTTTCTTTCTTTTCTTCATTTGGCCTTTTTATTAATCTAACATTAACTGAGTAAATACCAATGTCTTTATATGAAATGTGATAATAAATGACCAACCATTTTGTTGGTATTTGGTGTTTGCATTTTTATTTGGTGCAGACAAACCTGAAGATTTTTTTTTATTTACCAAAAACGGATCAATAAATAAAATAGGTCATGACGTAATTTGGTTGAGATCAATAAACATTTTATTTAAGAGACATCAGTTTTTGCGAGAGATAAGGAATTTTTTCAGGGGGTAAAAAAACAGGCAAAAAGGGAGATTTGGTTTTGTTTTGTTTTACGGCATATCAACCTCAGTGGGTTATTTAATGCCGATAAAGTTTTTAAATAAATCAATTCTTAATGGATAATACAATTTTGTTTATCAACTCATGTTTTTCTATTTAACCCATAGATGGGACCAAAAAGGGAGAGGTCTTCCTTTATGAATCAGTGATAAGAATATATCATTTGGGACCATATGACCTTTAGGCACCCCTTCCGTGATCTTGATTCGTGGGGACACTTTTTCCATTTACTATGTCAAAATCCAGTTGTTTGTTAGGGGTTAGTTTTATAATTTAAAAAAAAAAAAAATCTAAAAATCGTCTGTTAACAATTAACAGGATTTTGACTGTGTAAATGGAAAAAATGTCCCGACGAATTGAGATCGCAAAAGGGGTGCCTAAAGGTCATATGATCCATCATTTGTTTCTAATAAAATGAACAACAAAGATATTTCACCTGTTGTGCCTCAAATGTTGATAAAGGAATATTAATACAGTTGTTCCTTAGTTTTCCAACTATTATCATCTTGCAAATCTCTCTGGTTAAAAATGAGACTGTCCAAATCATCCAAGATGAAATGCAAAAATGTAAATCCTGATTATCTGCTGTTTCTTATCCGTCAAATTCTGATTTCTTATGAGTGTCATCACCTCAGCTAAATAATGGACCATTCCGTTTTTATTATAAAGAAAGGGAAGAAAAAGGACATGCTATACAGAAAAATATAATAAGAAAGAAAGAGTAGGGGAAAGATAGATAGAGAGAGAGGGGGGGGAGTGCACAGAAGATCATAATGAAATGAAGAAAAGTAGGAAAGAAAAAAAAAAAAAGAGTGAGTAAATCAAGATTATTATATTTATACATATTGAACTATTTAGCAATAGCTCTTAAGTAAACATATCAAACATTATAATAATTAGATTATCATATTGTGGTATATCCACAGGTCCTGCTAGTCAAGATTATTATACTTTTTACATATTGAACTATTTAGCAATAGCTCTTAAGTAAACATATCAAATGTTGCAATAATTAAATTATCATACAGTGGTATGTCCACAGGTCCTGCTTGTAATCAATAATACATTTAAACTTTTTTATTAAAGAAAATAAAAATTAAGAACACATGGTGCAACAGATATAGGGGTTGGGTCAATACAGTTCTAAGTGACAATCATCTGGAGGTTGCAGGTTCAATCCTGACTACAGGCAATAATAACATAGAATACTTAACATAGCTTAACACTTGCACCCGGTTATGGTTAACAGAATGAGAACAATCTACCCCAATGGATTAAATAAAGGGTTTGATTTGAAGATCCAAATAAGGGTTGAGTTAATACAGTTCTGTGTGACAATCATCTGTAGGTTGAAGGTTCAATTTATTTCTGCCTTCAATGCCAAAAAAAAAAAAAACACCCTTTATTCAATCCACCAGGGTAGACTATCCTCATTCCATTAACTATGATGAGGTACAAATGTACACTTGTACCTGGTCATGGTTAATGGAATGAGGATAGTCTACCCTGGTGGATTGAATAAAGGGTTTAATTTGAAATTCTGTGAAGGCTTCCGATTACAACATGAAGGCTCCTGAGTTTGAAGTGACAGTTCTAAGTGACAGTCATCTCTAGGTTGCAGATTCAATCCTGACCAAGGGCGATAATAACAGAATACTTAACATAGCTTAACACTTGTACCCGGCCATGGTTAACGGAATGAGAACAGTCTACCCTGGTGGATCGAATAAAGTTCCGTGAAGGCTCACAATTTCAACATTAAGGCTCCCAAGTTGGACAAGAAGTTTCCGGAGTTCGAAGAGAAAGTTCCTGAGTTCACCAAGTAACACAAGAAGAAGGCTGAAGGTCACATCATCAGAAATGTTGTGTATGTAACAATAAAGATGAGGTCAATAGTCTGAATAATCCAAATAATACAAATTATCAATACAAATATTTAAAAAAAAAAAAAAAAAAATAATTAGAAAGCAAAAAGAGAAAAGTAGAAAGACAAAAAAATCTTTATTTACAGAAATATTTGCTGATTTTAATAAAAATGAAAACTGAATTATTTCTGCTTTTTAACTTGATGAAAATTTCTGACAGTGCAACAATGAAAATGGAAGGATTAATATGATTTCTGTTGGGGTTGATAAAAAATAAAGTCAGAAGTTGGTATGAGTTGGACAGTGAGGGAGTCTATCCTCTTTTCATTTGCGCTAGACCGGGGAGATTGTTTTTGAGTCTGAAGTAGAGTGCCACACCTATCACCAGCTCCCCATTTTACCACACAGATCCAAGCTGTACTACTCATATGCTGAGTTAGTGAGGGCCGGTATCGAACCTGAAATCTAGTGGTTCCTAGGAGGATGCTTTACTAACTGAAAATTATGTTTAATTAAATCATAGCCACTGACAACCAAAGATTTCCATTCATTCACAAAAATGAAAAGTTTAAGAAAAAGAGAAATAATGGAAATTGGAGAATTGAAATGTTGTAAGGGATTTAAAAAAAAAAAATTAAAAATTGGATATCTCTCGGAATTTTTGAGATGAGGCTTGATAATTAGTATTATTCGGATTATTGTCCTCATCTTCATTATTATCTGTACAACGTTTCGGACAATTACAGCAAGTCAGAAAAAAAGGTTCCCAAATCTGAGAAAGTTCCCAAGTCTAACAAGAAATACCTGAAGAAGCTCGGTAGGCACATCGGCCGAAATATTGTACAAATGACAATGAAGATGAGGACAATAGTCCAAATAATACTAATTATCAAGCCTCATTTAAATAATTCTGAAAAATATGCAATTTTAAAATTTTTTAAAGTTTTTTTTTTAGGATAATTTAATAAATGGAGCACTAATGAGTTTGCTTGGTTTAGTTTCTTTATTTAAATGCATATCAACCCCTCGTGGGTTATTTAATGCTAAAGCCATCCTTGTAGAAGAACAGTAGTGGTATTATTTAACTCATAGTTGGGGGATGAGGGGTTCATACCTTTCCCAAGAGTATTAGTCAGAAAGTGAACATAATAGCACAACTGGTTTGGTTCGTTTTTATTATTTAATGCAATATCAACCTTCATGGGTTATTTAATGCTGAAGCCATCCTTGTAGAAGAACAGTAGTGGTACTATTTAACCCATAGCTGGAGGGGATGAGAGGATTCATACTTTTTCCAAGGTATTAATCCAAAAATGCATATTGAACTCACTCATTATGATTTCGTAGTCCAGCACATTAGCCACTACACTGTGAGACTCCCCTGTCCATGAGTTTTGTTTTTTTGTTAACTATGTAGAAAAAAAAATCTTCTAAAAGGTTTACAAAGAAATACTGGAGTTTTTCATTTATGAAAATCAGTTTCTACAAAACACGAAGAGAAAAAGGACGCAGAGAGAGAAGGGGGATGCACAGACAGATAGAAATATGGATGAGAAATATGAGATTTGCTAAGAGAATGTTGTAAAGAGAATTTTGTCCACCGTGTCATCAATTGGTGTCAATTCCCATCGATTCACAATGTTCATGGAAAGAATCTGAAAAGAAAGAAAGAAAGAAAAAAGAAATCAGTGGAGAAAATGGAGGAGTTTTTTTATTGTCTGTTTTTTTTTTTATGGTTATTTCCTCCAACCTAAAAAAGGGGGAACCACTCTGAATGAATTTTATCTGTTAATTAATCTACCCATTATTTTCCCATTAAACTAACCCTAAACCCGTCTTCTTTTTTCCTAGTAGATCAATAAATAAATAAATAAATAATTTATCAGTCAATCAGAGTGGTTCTCCTTTTTTTTTAGGTTGGAGTTATAGGAAATAATCTTTTTCTTTATTATTTTAACAAAAGGAAATTTACAAAAAAGGAGAAAATTACAATTTTTCTAAAAATAAAATTTATTCCAGGTTAAAAGCACAGTGAGGGTAACCCAAAACTGTTAGACCTTATTTTTCCATTGCAGATATCATTGGTTGTTAGGGTTAGGGTTGTTAGGGTTAGGGTTGGAAGGGTTAGGATGAGAAAAAATTTTGGTGAATGGGCCAAAGCCTGGATAGTTTAGCAAAACTCTTTTGACTCACCTCTCCCCAATGATACTTGCATTGGAAAAATAAGGTCTAAAACAGTTTGACTTTGGGTTACTCTTAATCTGAAAAGAAAAAACATCAGTAGAGAAAAATGAATTAATTTTTTTCTTGTCTATTTTTTTTATTTCAACAAGAAGAAAAGGTTATTTCATATAAGTCTAACATGATCAAAGGGAACCACTCTTGACTGATAAATTATTTATTTATTGGTTATTTCCTATAATTCTAACATGATCAAAGGGGAACCACTCTTGACTGATAAATTATTTGTTTATTGGTTATTTCCTATAAGTCTAACATGATCAAAGGGGAACCACTCTTGACTGATAAATTATTTATTTATTGGTTATTTCCTATAATTCTAACATGATCAAAGGGGAACCACTCTTGACTGATAAATTATTTGTTTATTGGTTATTTCCTATAAGTCTAACATGATCAAAGGGGAACCACTCTTGACTGATAAATTATTTATTTTCCTATTAAACTAACCCTAAACCCTAAACCTAACCCTAATCCCGGCTTCTTTTTTCCTAGTAGATCAATAAATAAATAAATAATTTATCAGTCAAGAGTGGTTCCCCTTTGATCATGTTAGACTTATAGGAAATAACCAATAAATAAATAATTTATCAGTCAAGAGTGGTTCCCCTTTGATCATGTTAGAATTATAGGAAATAACCAATAAACAAATAATTTATCAGTCAAGAGTGGTTCCCCTTTGATCATGTTAGACTTATAGGAAATAACCAATAAACAAATAATTTATCAGTCAAGAGTGGTTCCCCTTTGACCATGTTAGACTTATAGGAAATAACCAATAAACAAATAATTTATCAGTCAAGAGTGGTTCCCCTTTGATCATGTTAGACTTATAGTAAATAACCGAAGAGAATTACAATTTTTCTAAAAATAAAATTTAGTCGGGGTTAAAAGCATTGCGAGGATAACCCAAAACTGTTCTTTTTAGGCCTCATTTTTCCACTGCAGATATTATTGGAAGAGAACAAGGAAAGTTTTGAGAAACAGGCCAAAGCCGGAATTTTCTAATCATTCAAGTGTTGTAGATTTTTCTGGTCAGCAAATTACCATTTTAAAAAGAGGTATTAAAGAATTACATACCATTTTTTAGAAACCCCATTATTTTAAATACCTCAAATAAATCCCACCCTCATTTTTCTTTCTAGCTAAGTTGATAAACTACAATATTTTTTTCTCTCTTTATAAAAGATATTTTATATAATTAAAAGTTTTGGTATGGTCCATGTGAAAGGCTCAGTAAGGGTAACCAAAAGCCGAACTTTTTGGGGACCTTATTTTTCCAATGCAGCGAGGGGGAGACGAGCAAATTGTTGGTAAACGGACCAAAAGCCTGGACTGTTTACCAAAACTCTTCTCGACTCCCCAATGATACTTGCATTAGAATAATATGGTCTAATAAAAGTTTGGCTTTCAACAGGTCTAATAAGCTTGTATATACAGTTACATACATTTACAAATTATTCTAAAGAGTTGTGTGGGCTGTCAACTCGTACTCGAGTAAGACCATTTGCTGTTGTTTTTTTTTCTTCATAGTTGAGTGCCAGTAGCATTTGACACTGTATCCTTGTGTGGTTATTTCCTATAACTCCAACCTAAAAAAGGGGAACCACTCGGAATGAATTTTATCTGTTAATTAATCTACCCATTATTTTCCTATTAAACTTACCCTAACCCCATCTTCCTTTTTCCTAGTAGATCAATAAATAAATAAATAAATAAATAATTTATAAAATTCATTCAGAGTGGTTCCTCTTTTTTTTTTAGGTTGGAGTTATAGGAAATAACCCCTTGTGTTTTCTCAGAGGAAAACAGTAAACACATACTAAGTCACTGCAGAAGTGTTAAATGATAATCAAAATACAAATATTTCCTAAAACTAAAAATGTTTTGCACTTTTTATTTTTAAAACTTTTAAAAGGAAATTATTAAAAAATAATTTTTGGAGGCTGACGTTATGTAACAGTTATCATCGTAGGAAGTGAACTTTTCTATTTGAGTTCAAATCTTAAACGAAGCTATTTGCATTTGAATAGAGATGGTGTACACTTTTTCAAAACTTGTCAAAACGACAAGGATTAAAGTAAAAAAAAAAAAATACTCAAGGGGAGGTAACTCTTGATAAGAATACAGCTATATTCAATGAACAGTATTGTAAATAATTACTATTAATTGGGTGCTCCATATCGGTGGCCTTGTGCCAAAACTAAGCCAAGCTTAGTAACTATGAAACAGCTATCAACTCATTTTGAGAAATGAAGTTGAAATTTAAGAGAAAAAGCCAAAAATGTTGAATTTAAAGAATGGTATATTTTAAATTCTTTCTCACTTCTCATTCAGTTTTATCTCAAGCTTTCTTGGTTAACGCCGGGGGTCCAGCGAGCTTCGGCCGCTGGACTTGTTGAGAGATAAATAATAGCGTCGATCTCAGGGGGCTATCCCCAGGCAACACCTGCCCCCTTGACTTAAAGGGGCAGGGCTGGGTTTATTGAGGAGGAATGCCGAATGGATCGACGCAATTTTTGTTCTTTCCCACCCATGAGCTTCGGTTTGTGGGTGGGCCCATATTAAAACGAGGCCTTGTGCCTATCCCATACAAGTGGGGTATGAGGCAAATACATCTCATTCAGTTTTATAAAAGTAAAAAGGTTAGCGGACTGGCCTATTGTTGGTATCAGTCGGACAGAGAGGGAGTCTATCCCTTTTTCGCTAGCACTAGACCAGGGAGATTTTTATTGCTGAGGTCTAGCACCACACCTACCATCAGCTCCTCAATTTACTGCACAGATCAGATAAGCCAATCTGTGCTACTCATATGCTGAGTTGGCAGAACCTTATAATTTCAATGTGGGTGCTCTACCGACTGAGCTAAACCGGCTCCTTTCAGTTTTATAATTAGGAATAAATAATTAATAATTCTTAAAGTCCTATACCACCTCATTCCACCCGGCTGGAAGTCACATTCATTTTAACTAATCAACCCCAAACAATAGCCTTTGTCTAAATTTAATATTAAACATATGTAGAAATCTTTGATTTAAGGGAAATAATAGGTAACTTTAGATGCAAAGGTCATTTTTAGCCATTTTTTTATATATCCTTATAGGAATGCTCTGGACTTAGAAAATTCTCAACAGGATGTTAAAAGTTAACAAGTGGAATTTCTTGCCCAAGGGTGACCAGGCAGAGTGAGCAAAAGTCAAAAACTGTTACCTGTTGCTTCTCTTGATGAATCATCAAGTTCATCGGCATCGATGGTGACGGGTTTGTCTTTATTTTGTAAAAACGCTCGTTTCAACATCAACTTCTTGTCAGTGTGAACTAAATATTTCAACTGAGATTTGCATCTGAAAAAAAAGAAGGGAAAATTAAAAATTACAACAAAATAAAAAAAAGAATTTAAAACTAGAGATAGAGGAACAGAAAGCAGTAGTTCGAGGAAACTGAAACAGTCAGGTATGACAGAGATGCATCCTGCGTTCCCTGATCACAAAATTCAAAAGGATGCAGTAAATCGTCATCCCTGCATCCCAGTGTTTTTTGTTTCTTCTCTCTCACCATTTTCAAGTAACTGTAAATACATTTCAATATTTTTTAGAAACGATTACACAGGATAGGTTGTCACGAATGTCTGTAATATTTCAAGACCTCGCTAGTCGCGTGGATCCTGAGTGCCAGGCTTTACTCTCCAAGAAAAAAAGAAATACTTCAGGGGAAAAACACGAATGTTTCTTTCAACAAAAATATTTAAAAAATATTAGTCTAAGAAATTTGTGAGTGATTAATAATTATTTATTATAAAAAATAATTATTATTTACTTTGTTTTTTTTTTGTTTTTTTTTAAACAGACGGGTGCAAATGCAAAAGTACATGCAACAGTTTTAAAAAAATACCTTCTTTTTCGTTAAATATAAGTTATTCTTTTTTGTTATTATTCCTTGTTTTTTTTTCTTTTATAACAATCCTCTTTTATCTTTTAAAATCCGTTTTCAAACAATTACTTCTTTCGTTTCTTTCCTTTCTCAAAATTAATTCAGTTTTTTTCTTCTCAATATCTCTGTCTCTCAACTTTTCTTTTCCCAACTCAATCACTTTTTTCTTTTTCTCTATTTCTTAATATTATTTAGTTTTCTAAACAATCTTTCTCCGGTTTCAACGCTTTGTCTCTTCGGTCCGTCAGTCTCTCTATTATCTCATCTCTTCTTCTCGTGTCCGTCCGTTTCTCTTGAATTCCAGTCTAAATAAAAAACCGTCTGTTTCTCTTCTCGTCTGCCCGTCTCTCTTTTTTTTTTTTTTTTTTTTCGCGACCTCGTTTTTTAAAATCAAAACAACCTAAGGAATAACCCTTTTTTTCTTTCTGCCAAGGGCAGCAACTCTTAAACTTTTTCTTTATCATTTAAATTTTATACTTTTTTCCATTCTCTTTTCTAACAATAGACTTGCTAATTATTAAAAAATTTGGAAAATATTCTTGAGAAATCTCGATATAGACAATAGGTACAGGTAGGAGTTAGAGAGCTTTAGGTGGACCCATAATTTCCCTGGATTCATCAAAGGAAATATTGTGCATCACAGGGACACACTAAATCAAAAAGCTATGCATCACTGGGTATGCGTCCACTGGAGAGTAAGCAGTGATACAAGGGGAAATAGAAAAGTCGGTATGCTGACCATTATATGGAAGAAAAGGGAAACCATCTGCTTCTTATCGGATGAGATTAAGATAATAGGATAGGTAAGGACATTGAAGAAAGACGCTTAAAAATCAGCTCACAATATGAGTCAAGGTAAAATATCATACATAAGTATATAGGTAATATTCAGGTAAATTAGAACAATTAGGTTATATATTTACCACCTCCACGAGCAGGATGCGACACAAGGTCAATTTCTTAAGCGGAGTAAACAGGTTTGAATGTTCAGAGTTTTCCCTCTCCTAGACCGTTGCCTAAACCAAGGTTAAAGAGCCCAGTCAGCCCTACTATTTAACCATAGCTGGAGGGAGAGTAGGATCATACTTTCCCAAGGGTATAGCGCTAGTGAAATAATTGCCACGCCGGATTTGAACATGGGTCGACGAGTCATTCCCATGACTTAAACATTTACACACGCGCTTCCTTATAGTTTTATAAGTTCCAAAAATTCACTCTGAATGTCCAGTTGGAAACGTGGCGCAACGGATATAAGGGTTGAATTAATATAGTTTAAGTGACAATCATCTGGTAGTAACGGTTCAATCCTGACCAATACATAGATAATTAACAACAATTTAAACATTTGTCAAGGTTAACGAGGAATGCAAAACATTGAATAAGGATTCGGTTCAATGAGAGTTCAAAGAGAAGTTTCCCAAGTTCAACAAGAAACATCTGAAGAAGGCGGAGAGGCAACACTGGCCGAAATGTTGTGTAATAACAATAAAGAGGACATATGTTGCATACCTTTTTTTAACTTTCTTCTATTCTTTTTCTCTGTTCGTTCTTTTCTACTCTAAAGTTTTCTACTCTCTTCTAGTGTCTGGACTCTCTTGGGACTTTTGCGTTGGTCTTCCATTGGGGATTTCTCTTTATCAGAAGCCCTGTGTCATGGTAGTTTTTAGATAATAAAAGACTTGTATTTACTTTGATCATATTTTTATTCTTGAAATCCACCAGACTACNTAAGAGAGAGATCCTTTAAGTACCGCGTATGTCGTCTTAGGAGTTGGCAAACAATACAACAGCATAACAGAGCTATAGGAAACAGTTAAAACTACGTTCAGAACTAATCTGCTAAAGGTAAAATAATAAATAAATAAATAGATAAATATAATTAAAATAAAATTTTAAAAGAAGCAATAGATAATAGATAACTGCTGTTTTGAGAAGGGTTCACTACTTAAGAGTATTACGGGATATTCGAAGGAGCTCTTATTTCTGGGTAGTTGTAGGCAAATGGTCGGACAAAGAAGACAAACACACAATGGAAATTTAATATATGTATTTGACTAATAATAAGAACTGTTTGCAATTTTTTATTGTATTTGCTACGAAGACTTTATTGAGTTAAGTAATGTTTCTGGAGTAGTGGTGGATAAAGGGATATTCTGTTGCTTGTTGGAAAGTGTGATAGGTCGTTTTTTCGGACGTTTTCTCTTTCTTCTTCGTAACCGGTTCAGTGATAAGTGATGGGGATGCTATTTTTAGAAGCTTCTCGCTGGTATCAGTTTTTTTAATGACGGTGTGAATGGGCCCCTTTCAAGTAGACGATTTGGTCTTTGGTACCTTCTGTGTAGTGTGCCTATTGGTGACAGCCTCGTGGGTCTGCGGACACAATGCCTTCGAAATGTGCTGTGAAAATATGCCTCCGTCCAGGGTCAATGGTCCGTAGATAAGTCAGCCCTGTTTTGGGGCTAAGTGATGAGTGAGTGTAGTGACCGCTATTTACGCTTGTAACGTTGGTGTTTAAAGTTTTCAACCTCTTTGGATAACAAATAACTCCGACAAAAGGTTAATAGACAAACATTTTAATAACACAATTAACATGGATAACAGTAGAATAATACTTCATAATAAAGAGTACACATAAAAAGAGGACACAAATCAAAGATAAGACACATCATGAAATGAATACAGAATTAACATAAAAGAGTACAGACATAGACTAGGCGATAGTCCATGCTGTGGAGGACTTATCAGTAAGGTAAGGGGGGCGGAGCCGCCACGAGAGGGTTTAGATGAATACTACATGTGGCTCGTAATTGATGAAACAATAAAAGAGAGCGAAAAGTGTTTGAAACGGCGCTTAAATACTGGGTGTCCCTGGCGGGCATCATCAAACTAAAAGGGGCAGACAACTCCTACCAGGCGAATTACAAACTAAACGCTACAATGCGGCTACCTCTCAGTGGGTGCTCCGTGATAAAGTGAAGTTTTTGGTGTATGGGCGGCCAACATACGATGTTGGCGATTCGCCCCTAGCGACAGGGGGAGATGATTAACTATGGAATTTTCCAATACATACATAAAAAATGTAAAGGATTCAAAGACTTTATCATAATTCATACAATGAGCTGCAAGTTGAATAGCGGTTTGGCATCCCAACAAAGCCTTTATCAAATGATGACTCTGGGTCCAAGGGCATTACTGACAAACCCAGAGCGCCCCTCCAATATTAATCTCACATACCACCAGACTTTGTTGTCACTGTGGGATTGCCATATCCACAGCTGATCAGTTAGAGCTTGGATATTTTTTCATGTATTTCTCTCGTTTGATGGAGAAAGTCCAAGTTTAGTCAGAATGCAGAGTTTGAGTTGGGTAATGAATCCTGCATACGACTTTCGATAGGAATACATTCGGGGACCAAAGAGCATCATTACCAAACTAACTCACAATACCAACCAGACTTGTTGGTTTGTTGTCACTCTGTTGGATTGCCATATCCACGCTGATGCAGTTAGAGCTTGGATCTTTTTTAGCTGACTTCTGATTTAGGTCGGAAAATTAAAGCGGAATGTTTTTTGGTGGTACCAATGACAGTTTAACTACAGTCTATGAATTAACAGTTTGCGATTTGGGTTACGGTTTTAGGGGATTATGGTTGTTTTTAATTACGTATTGCTTAAAAAAATAAACAACAAAACCCCCAAATTACTATACATTTAATTAACCATAGAAATTAATTATTGAATCTATTATTGAGACAGTTGTTTGTGTTAGTATTGCAATGATATTTCAATTAAACTTAGTTTTAAAAAATATTTTTCAACATTAAATGTATAGTAATTTGTGTTTTTTGTTGTTTATTTTTTTTAAGCAATACGTAATTAAAAACAACCTTAATCCCCTAAAACCGTAACCCAATTCGCAAAATGTTAATTCATAGACTGTAGTCAAACTGTCATTGGGTACCACCAAAAAACTTTCCGTTTTTATTTTCCAACCGTCTTCAGAAGTCAGCCTCTTTTTTTAAATGTATTTCCTCTTGTCTGATTTAGAAAATCATAGTTTAGTAAAAAAAAAAAAAAATATGGAGGTTCATATGTTTTTATTATTTATTCTATTATAAGTGTTGATTAATTTTTGATGATTTGAATACTTTTTTATTGAAGTAAAATGTGATTATTTGGTTTTGCTTAAAAACTTCAAACAGCAGTTTGTAGTAATAAGAAAACAGACACGGTCGGACTTGAGTAAGCTTTATTCTACTTTGAATACATTTGCAGTTCTCTTGGGAGTTTATATAGTTTTACAAAGCTAAAGAGTTACATAAAGGGGGGGGGCTCTCAATTACTTATTACAGTTTATTTTAGATTACATCAAATAACTTCAATAACTTCAATAAGAACATTGATACATACCTAAAATTTTAACTGAGGCTTTGTTTTGACATCTAAATTGATTGTTTAAAATTTGACAATTTCTTTTGAAACCAAATTTGAATTATTGAATTTTATGTGGTTTGCTTAATAACTTCACACAAGGTGTATGTATGTTAAAAAATATGAATTAAAAACACAGTGGAGGTAGTGTTGGTAATTTTATCGTCGAAACTAATTCTGGTTAAACTCAAAGTTTTGAAGGGTTATTCCTTCTTTTCTTTTGGAAGTCTGTCGCAGACGACGATGACGTCACTCCATATCTTCAGTTATGGAACCTCTGGTGGATCGTTAGTTCACTTCTGGACTTGCAGATGCAGTCACACACATTGCAAGGGAAATTCCCATCTACATTTGGTTGTTCATGACGACGAACATGCATACCACCTTCAACCGAAGGGTTATAGACAGTAGTTGAGTACACAAAGGGGAAAAAAAAGAGTCGACAGTTTTTAAAGAAAGGAAAACGACAATCGTTTGTTAATACAAAAATTTACTGTACAAAAGAAGGAAAAAAGATACAAAGAAATGTTTTTTTAAGGCTGTTGTCTCAATTCCTTTAGGAGAGCAGCGTGGCTAAGTGGAAGTGGGAGCTGCTTACTCACACGTCGTCTTGGGTCCGTTGTGACTATATAGCAGTCTTCTCATTGACCACGGTCTGATGTTGGATGTTGGACTTGTGTAGGCGAAAGAGGGAGAATTAGGGAATTCATCTGTTATGTAGTGTTAAGAATTTTGAGGTATGGGGGTTATCGTCCTTGTCTACGAGCCTCTGTTTCGAACCAACCAATCACGAGCCAGCATACTTTGGCGGCAAAGCCAAATAGGCACATTCTTTTCACCTCTTCTGATTCAGCCTTCAACGGAGACAGACCTAAAAAGGGTCGCTCCATCTCTTCCTGATCAACCAGCACCGGAGTCAGACGTCAAAATAGAACGTCTATCATATCCGAACTATCAGATGACCGTAGCTAAGAGGCTTCGATAACCAACCCTACCTCAGGATTTCAGTTAAGTGACAAATTATAAACATTTGTGCAGATAAACCAAAAAGTCTGCAAACCTATTGTTTTATGTATATAATACAAAGTCTTTTATTCGAATTCTAGTTGTTTGGTTTATTCCTTTAACTCTTTACCTGTCTGACACACTCGTGGTTATCCTCATACTTTACAAACCTTGAGAAAAGACTTTATCTTCGTCTTCTTTATTTTATAGTAGAGCGGGGGGTCACGTGACCCCCAGGAAGCGCTACGACTGTGCTATTCGGCTATTTCACGTGTGTCAGATAAATTCCAATAGTACAAGACTCGCAGCATCACACCATAAATAACTGATTTACTCTTGAAAACAAACGGAAACGAAAGCAGCAAATTGCAGACGAGTTTCGCCAGGACAAAAAGTTTTTGTGAGATTTTTAGAAATTCAAAATAAAGTTTTCAATTTTTTTTTTCTGAATGTTTGAGATGAGGCTTGATGATTAGTATCATCTGCGTTATTCGGACTATTGTCCTCGTCTTCATTATCTGTACAACGTTTCTTTAGGACATTTATCCATGCTGTTTCTCTGAATGTTTGAGATGAGGCTTGATGATTAGTATTATCTGCGTTATTCGGACTATTGTCCTCATCTTCATTGTTATCTGTACAACGTTTTATTTAACATTTTTTAAAAATTAACGTTTTAGTAATCAACACAGCTTAACGTCTCTACTCCAGCTATGGTTAGCTGAATGAGAACAGGATACTCCTGTGGATTGAATAAAGGGTTAGGTTCAGAGTGCCGTGATGGCTACCGATTACGACATAAGATTTCCCGATTACGACAAAACGGTTCCCGAGTCCGAGAAGAAATACCTGAAGGCCGGAGGGCACATCGGCCGAAACGTTGTACAGGTAACAATGAAGATGAGGCCAATAGTCCGAATAACGCAGATAAATCTAAAGTTTTTAAAGTAGTTCAAAAGAAGGAAAAAAGTTACGATTTGTCCTGCCACAACTATCGTCCTTTCCTAATCTGAAGGGACTCATCAAGTGAACCTGTTTTGAATGCGTTGAGGTCATCAAGATGTCCGTAACAACGGAGCTGAGGGACATACAAGAAGATTCCTTCCAACAGGGCAGAGAAGCGTGACAGAGAAGGATGGGAAAGTGCATTAGATTCAAGAGGGGACTTCTTTGGAGGAGAAAACATTTAATTTATTGTTTGGATTTTAAATGAATTGTTTTTGACGACAGTCTCATTACTTTTCAGACACACCCCGTATTCTTTTGGTCTGTATGTTATATACTCTTCTAACATATCGGGTATATAAACGACGAGAGAGAGAGAGAGAGAGAGAGAGAGAGAGAGAGAGAGAGAGAGAGAGAGAGAGAGGAGAGGGGGGAGAGAAGATACAAATAAACTGAATTAAATAGAAATTAATAGATTTCAATAGATAGAAACAGATTGAGGTAGATACTGAGCGGACTGATATATATATATAATATATATATATATAAAGAGAGAGAGAGAGGGGGGGGAGAGAGAGAGAGAGAAGAGAGAGAGAGAGAGAGAGAGAGAGAAGAGAGAGAGAGAGAGATACAAACAAACTGAATTAAATAGAAAGAGATTGAGATAGATACTGAGCAGAATTGAAAACGTCATTTTGAACTCTTGTGTGCATGTCTCAATGAGATTTGAAAACCTCATCTAAACTCTTCTGCGCATGTCTCGATGGGAAGCAAAAAAACCCCCAAACATTTACCTTTGAGAGAGAGAGAGAGAGAGAGAGAGAAGAGAGAGAGAGAGGGGAGGGGAGGGGGGAATAATAGATTGGTTTTTACCTATTCTCTGCTTATCTACTTCATCAATCGTCATCTTCTCTGTGCTGTTTTCTACGTGGCTTGATCTCTTCTCTGTTCGACTGGGTGTTGTGCATTCTTGTTTGTTAATTAATAAAGCAAAACTTTGTTTTCTTTATAGCTTTTATTAAAACAACACCAACCCCAAACCGCGTGGTGAGAAGAGACATCTTTGAAAGAACATCTTTTCTCGATGAGTAACTGGTTGCAACTAACTAAAACTTAAAAACTGTCTCACACGTCCTATTGGCGCATTTTCGGAAGGGATCAAGTGAAGGTCATCATATGTCAATCATACCAACGGTAATTAACTCCCTCCGTTTTGAATTTTCTAACGAACTCTGATTGAAAATTTAGACTATGCTACATACATAATTCATAAGCTATCCATGGATTATATAACATGTACAAGTTTACAGTTCTTTTTCCTTTATGGCAAATATCTTGATATCCTCCATGTAAATAAGGTGGTTTACTGATTTTGTAAATTTGTAGCCCCTGTACATTTCCGAAGTGTATGATTTAGTGGCATCATTGCTATAACAACAGTGGCGACGGGGAGTCTCTCTGGATGATGTGTCTTTGGAAAGTGGGTAATACTTTTTTGGTACGATCAACTGCCACTCGCTCGAGTTCGGCCTATGACATCAGCTTTAGACACGCCCACAAATCTTGATGATAACAAATTTCTCTTCGCTTACAGTACAGCCTCAATTATTTTACTTTTAAAACGTAATATTTTTAGCTTAGAAAATTGAAAGTTTTAAATAAAATAAAAAAAACAACAACTTTGAATCATGTAAATTTCTGGTTCTACAAATATTTCTTCTTTAGTTACGAATTTTATTTTATTTACATTTTTAAAGTGCGTTTAGAAGTAGAAATTTCTGTAATTTATTTATTTTTTGTTTCGTTTTTTTAGTAAAGTTTTCACTCAAAGATCTTCTTAAAATTTATCGAGTGAGGGGAAAGATGAAATGATTGTTTGATTTCTAAAAAAAAAATGTAAAGATTCGTGCATATTAAAATAATTGTAAATAAAAATTTATATAAAAATATAGAATCGTTTTATTTATAAATAAAAACGTAAATAAAATAAAATTCGTAACTAAAGAAAAAATGTTTGTAGAACCCTAAATTTACATGATTCAAAGTTGTTTTCTTTATTTAAAACTTTCAATTTTCTAAGCTAAAAATATTACGTTTTAAAAGTTGGTCCTGGCTGTACTGTAAGCGAAGATTATTTTGTTTTCATCAAGATTTGTGGGCGTGTCTAAAAGCTGATGTCATAGGCCGAACTCGAGCGAGTGGCAGTTGATCGTACCAAAAAAGTATTACCGTTTGGAAAGTGGAATTAACAGCTGGAGGACAAACCCTAGCAGAGGTAAAAACCTAAAGGGGCATCATCCAGGAAGACTCCTCCTCATCACCACTCTTATTTGTTATAGCAATGATGCCACTCAATTGCATAAGTGTTGGGATTTTTTTGGTATATAAGGCATGTGCTAGATATTCACTTTTATTTATAGACTCGCCGAGAACCATATGATCAACCTCTTGGCCAATCACTGGCAGTACTCTGCTGCTGATATAATATTTATACCAGCTGTTCTGGTCACACTACGCATAACTGCTTTGAACCTTTGTGGACGACAGATATAGGATTGTATCACAGGACCTTTAACAATACGCTGGATAGGAATTATTCGCAGGATAGGACTTATACGCTTACCAAAGGATTCCATAACTCAGGACTTACTTACTTTCCTTTTCAACTGGCCAAGAATGGCATTTAAAAACTTAACAATAATTTTCCTTGTGAAGTTTATGGCTTTGTCGGATATTTTATACATTTTTAGATATAAATTTGCAGGACCATATCATAGGCCTTTCTGTCACCAATATTTCTTTTTTTTTTCTTTCGCATTCCTTCCTTTCTTTATTTCATTCGTCTTATCTTTTGACACTTTCTTCTTCCTATCTTTCTTTCTTTTTCCCCTTCCCATTTGATTCCCTTTTCTTCTTTTCCTCCTGACTCACTTTCTTTCATTTTTTTCTTTCTTATCATTTGACCTTTTCTTCTTCCTTTCTTTCTACCTTTCTTCTTTCTTTCCTCCTTTTTATCCTTCTCATTTGATTCATTTTTTTCTTCTTATTTTTGTCCTCTCTTTCTTTCTTCTTCATTTTGCTGTCTTCTTTCTTCTTTTTATTTTTTCGTTCCTTTTTTTTCTTTCTTTCTGTCTCTCCCTTTCTTCTTCTTCTTCTTCTTCTTCTCTCATACCTTTGTAGCGTAATTATTATGGTATACAGGGAAATTGGGGATTGAAAAGAAAACAGTAATCGGATTTCTGGAGAAAGAGAAGAAAAAGAAATAAGAACAAAGAGAAGTTAAAGTTTGGAACGGTAAACACTCAACGGGATGGGGGTGGGGGCAGCCATTGACCGACCAATGACCCTGGAACTAGAGTTAAAAATAAAAATAGAAGTCCTGGTTTCTGTGGAGGAGCAGAAGTGGATGTGACCTTCCCCCACCCTCGGGACCACAAATGCCAGACCTAAAGAGGGTTGGACGCATTTGTTAGGGGTCCATGGTGACACATCTAGGGTAGCAATGAACAGCGCTCATGAACATGATTTAAGATAGAACCTTACTCTCTCACTCTCCTTCTCCCTGAAAAAGAACCCACGAGCCTAGAAAGAAATAAACAACCCCTTTGTGACTATATGACTTTGTATGTTGTTCATTCGAACTAACGACTACTACGACAACACAACTTTGGCTCCTATGCAACACCTTTTCTTCTTCTTCTTCTCTCATACCTTTTCTTCTTCAAGATAGAAATGAACAATGAATGCAACGTTAATTTTTTCAGAATACAAGGTGTGTCATAAAATTGCTGAGGAATGAACAATGAATGGAATGATAATTCTTTCAGAATACAAGGTGTGTCTTAAAAATAACAAGTTTGAAGCTGTATTTACCAAGATAGGAATGAACAATGAATGTAATTTTGATTTTTTTAGAATACAAGATGTGTCAAAAAAGTACAAAAAAAAATCTCGATACTTTTTTGACACACCTTGTATTCACCCTGTTGACGTTCAAGAAAATTGTGTTGTAAATTGGTCCGTACGCTGAGCCTCTTGATAAATTTAAATGGGCACAAAATAGGTTCTTATAAAACCAATCGAATGTGTTTGCACCTAAATAAAAAGTCTTTTTGTTTGATCCACTTTGATTCAGCAGGACTTATAAAAAGAGAGATGCATTTTTAATTCAAGGCAGAAGAGTTTCGGAAAAAAAGGATGAGTTAGTCTAAATTCAGCAACGCTACTGACCTCTCACCTCTACCACACCAACATGCTACTGACCTGTCAACACCTCATCTTCTACAACTCCAACATTCTGCTGACCTCCATCCTCGTACCACACCAACCCCAGCGTTTTACACATCATTTGAATATCACTGAATATTACTTTCCACTTCCCTTGAAACACGTACGCATACATGCACACACACATACTAAAAAAATATCTTCCAATCACCTTTGCATTCAACATGTGTCTTTATAGGCATTATTATTCAATGTGTGTCTTGTTAGGTATGGTCATTTAGAGTATGTCCGAATAATCATAATATTTCAAAATGTGTGTCCTGATAGGCGTTGTCATTCAAAGCGTGTCCTAATAATCATAATATTTTAAAATGTGTGTCCTGATAGGCGTTGTCATTCAAAGCGTGTCCTAATAATCATAATATTTCAAAATGTGTGTCCTGATAGGTGTTGTCTTGCAAAGTGTGTCCTAATAATCATAATATTTCAAAATGTGTGTCCTGATAGGCGTTGTCATTCAAAATAATCATAATATTTTAAAATGTGTGTCCTGATAGGCGTTGTCGTTCAAAGCGTGTCCTAATAATCATAATATTTTAAAATGTGTGTCCTGATAGGCATTGTCATTCAAAGCGTGTCCTAATAATCATAATATTTCAAAATGTGTGTCCTAATAATCATAATATTTCAAAATGTGTGTCCTGATAGGCGTTGTCATTCAAAGTGTGTCCTAATAATCATAATATTTCAAAATGTGTGTCCTGATAGGCGTTGTCATTCAAAGCGTGTCCTAATAATCATAATATTCAAAATGTGTGTCCTGATAGGCGTTGTCATTCAAAGCATGTCCTAATAATCATAATATTTCAAAATGTGTGTCCTGATAGGCGTTGTCATTCAAAGCGTGTCTAATAATAATAATCATAATATTTCAAAATGTGTGTCCTGATAGGCGTTGTCTTTCAAAATGTGTCCTAATAATCATAATATTTCAAAATGTGTGTCCTGATAGGCATTGTCATCCAAAATGTGTGTCCTAATAATCATAATATTTCAAAATGTGTGTCCCATTGTTATTCAATCCAATTGCAAAATTGGAATAACACAATCATCCTAATCTTTTTTTCTTTTCTTTATTTGGACAGTCTTATTTCTAACCAGAGGGTGTTGCAAGATGATAACAGTCAGAAGATTAAGGAACAAGAATATTTATAGATGTGTGTCCTTATAGGCCTTTTCATTCAAAGTGTGTCCTTATTATTCAATCCACTTGTTAAATTAGAGTAACACAATTATTCAAATATTTTTTTCTTTCTTTTCTTCATTTGGCCTTTTTATTAATCTAACATTAACTGAGTAAATACCAATGTCTTTATATGAAATGTGATAATAAATGACCAACCATTTTGTTGGTATTTGGTGTTTGCATTTTATTTGGTGCAAACCTGAAGATTTTTTTTATTTACCAAAGACGGATCAATAAATAAAATAGGTCATGACGTAATTTGGTTGAGATCAATAAACATTTTATTTAAGAGACATCCGTTTTTGGGAGAGATAAGGAATTTTTTCAGGGGGAAAAAAAAACAGGCAAAAAGGGAGATTTGGTTTGGTTTTGTTTTACGGCATATCAACCTCAGTGGGTTATTCAATGCCGATAAAGTTTTGAAATAAATCAATTCTTAATGGATAATACAATTTTGTTTATCAACTCATGTTTTTCTATTTAACCCATAGATGGGACCAAAAAGGGAGTGGTCTTCCTTTATGAATCAGTGATAAGAATATATCATTTGGTGACCATATGACCTTTAGGCACCCCTTCCGCGACCTTCATTCGTGGGGACACTTTTTCCATTTACTATGTCAAAATCCAGTTGTTAGGGGTTAGTTTTATAATTAAAAAAAAAAAAAATCTAAAAATCGTCTGTTAACAATTAACAGGATTTTGACGGTGTAAATGGAAAAAATGTCCCCACGAATCGAGATCGCAAAAGGGGTGCCAAAAGGTCATATGGTCCATCATTTGTTTCTAATAAAATGCCACAGGTTCCTGATAAAATGCCACACTTTGAACAACAAAGATATTTTACCAAAAGGGGTGCCTAAAGGTGATATGGTCCATCATTTTTTTCTAATAAAATGCCACAGGTTCCTGATAAAATGCCACACTTTGAACAACAAAGATATTTTACCAAAAGGGGTGCCTAAAGGTGATATGGTCCATCATTTGTTTCTAATAAAATGCCACAGGTTCCTGATAAAATGCCACACTTAGAACAACAAAAATATTTTACCAAAAGGGGTGCCTAAAGGTGATATGGTCCATCATTTGTTTCTAATAAAAAATGCACAGGTTCCTGATAAAATGCCACACTTAGAACAACAAAGATATTTTACCAAAAAGGGGTGCCTAAAGGTGATATGGTCCCTCATTTGTTTCTAATAAAATGCCACAGGTTCCTGATAAAATGCCACACTTTGAACAACAAAGATATTTTACCAAAAGGGGTGCCTAAAGGTGATATGGTCCATCATTTGTTTCTAATAAATGCCACAGGTTCCTGATAAAATGCCACACTTTGAACAACAAAGATATTTTACCAAAAAGGGGTGCCTAAAGGTGATATGGTCCATCATTTTTTTCTAATAAAATGCCACAGGTTCCTGATAAAATGCCACACTTTGAACAACAAAGATATTTTACCAAAAGGGGTGCCTAAAGGTGATAGGGTACATCATTTGTTTCTAATAAAATGCCACAGGTTCCTGATAAAATGCCACACTTTGAACAACAAAGATATTTTACCAAAAGGGGTGCCTAAAGGTGATAGGGTACATCATTTGTTTCTAATAAAATGCCACAGGTTCCTGATAAAATGCCACACTTAGAACAACAAAAATATTTTACCAAAAGGGGTGCCTAAAGGTGATATGGTCCATCATTTGTTTCTAATAAAATGCCACAGGTTCCTGATAAAATGCCACACTTTGAACAACAAAGATATTTTACCAAAAGGGGTGCCTAAAGGTGATATGGTCCATCATTTGTTTCTAATAAAATGCCACAGGTTCCTGATAAAATGCCACACTTTGAACAACAAAGATATTTCACCTGTTGTGTCTCAAATGTTCATAAAGGAATATCAATACAGTTGTTCCTTAGTTTTCCAACTATTATCATCTTGCAACACCCTCTGGTTAAAAATGAGACCGTCCGAATTGTCCAAGATGAAATGCAAAAATGTAAATCCTGATTATCTGCTGTTTCTTATCCGTCAAATTCTGATTTCTTATGAGTGTCATCACCTCAGCTAAATAATGGACCATTCCGTTTTTATTATAAAGAAAGGGAAGAAAAAGGACATGCTATACAGAAAAATATAATAAGAAAGAAAGAGTAGGGGAAAGATAGATAGATGTATGGATAGAGAGAGAGAGAGAGAGAGGGGGGAGTGCACAGAAGATCATAATGAAATGAAGAAAAGAAGGAAAGAAAAAAAATATGAGTAAATCAAGATTATTATATTTTTACATATTGAACTATTTAGCAATAGCTCTTAAGTAAAGATATCAAATGTTGTAATAATTAAATTATCATGTTGCGGTATGTCCACAGGTCCTGCTTGTAATCAATAATACCTTTAGCCTTTTTTTTTTTTTTAAAGAAAATAAAAATTAAGAACACATGGGTGCAACAGATATAGGGGTTGGGTCTATACAGTCCTAAGTGACAAGCATCTGTTGCAGGTTCAATCAGGCAAAAATAACATATAATACTCAACATAGCTTAACACTTGTACCCGGTTATGATTAACAGAATGAGAACAATCTACCCCAATGGATTAAATAAAGGGTTTGATTTGAAGATTCAAATAAGGGTTGAGTTAATACAATTCTGTATGACAAACATCTGTAGGTTGCAGGTTCAATTTATTTCTGCCTTCAATGACAAAAAGAAAAACAAAAAAAACACCCTTTATTCAGTCCATAGGGGTAGACTATTTGTTGTACCGGCCGTTCCTACAGTGGAGAACATGCACCGGTTCTCACTATAAATAGTGAGACACCGAGTGGAAAGGTAGAACTGTTCCCGTTAACGACAAGCTAGTCGTACATGTACCATGATTGTAAATACACTTGTCTTATTTTACCCTATCTCGACTTGACTTCTTTTTACTGTTGGAACTAACATCACAACACTATTTTCATTCCATTAACTATGATGAGGTACAAGTGTACACTTGTACCTGGTCATGGTTAACGGAATGAGAACAGTCTATCCTCCTGGGTTGAATAAAGGGTTTGGTTTGAAGTTCTGTGAAGGCTCCTGATTACGACAAGAAGGTTCCCGAGTTAGAAGAGACAGTCCTAAGTGACAATCCTCTGTAGGTCACAGGTTCAATTTATTTCTGCCTTCAATGACAAATAGAAAAAAAATACCCTTTATTCAATCCATAGGGGTAGACTATATTCATTCCATTAACTATGACTGTGTACAAGTGTACACTTGTACCTGGTCATGGTTAATGGAATGAGGATAGTCTACCCTGGTGGGTTGAATAAAGGGTTTAGTTTTAAATTCTTTGAAGGCTCCTGATTACAACATGAAGGCTCCCGAGTTTGAAGTGACAGTTCCAAGTGACAGTCATCTCTAGGCTGCTGGTTCAATCCTGACCAAGGGCGATAATAACAGAATACTTAACATAGATTAACACTTGTACCCGGCCATGGTTAACAGAATGAGAACAGTCTACCCTGGTGGATCAAATAAAGTTCCATGAAGGTTCACAATTGCAACATGAAGGCTCCCAAGTTGGACAAGAAGTTTCCGGAGTTCGAAGAGAAGGTTCCTGAGTTCACCAAGTAACACAAGAAGAAGGCTGAGGGCCACATCATCAGAAATGTTGTGTATGTAACAATAAAGATGAGGTCAATAGTCTGAATAATCCAAATAATCCAAATTATCAATACAAATATTAAAAAAAAAAAAAAAAAAAATAATTAGAAAGCAAAAGGAGAAAAGTAGAAAGAAAAAAAAACATCTTTATTTACAGAAATATTTGCTGATTTTAATAAAAATGAAAACTGAATTATTTCTGCTTTTTAACTTGATGAAAATTTCTGACGGTGCAACAATGAAAATGGAAGGATTAATATGATTTCTGTTGGGGTTGATAAAAAATAAAGTCGTAAGTTAGTATGAGTTGGACAGTGAGGGAGTCTATCCTCTTTTCATTTGTGCTAGACCGGGGAGATTGTTTTTGAGTCTGAAGTAGAGTGCTACACCTATCATCAGCTCCTCAATTTTACCACACAGATCCAAGCTGTACTACTCATGTGCTGAGTTAGTGAGGGCCATTATCGAACCTGGAATCTAGTGGTTCCTAGGAGGATGCTCTACCAACTGAAAATTATGTTTAATTAAATCATAGCCACTGACACCCAAGATTTCCATTCATTCACAAAAATGAAAAGTTTAAGAAAAAGATAAATAATGGAAATTGGAGAATTGAAATGTTGTGAAGGATTAAAAAAAATTAAAAATTGGATATCTCTCGGAATTTTTTTGATGAGGCTTGATAATTAGTATTATTTGGATTATTCGGATTATTGTCCTCATCTTCATTGTTATCTGTTCAACGTTTTGGACAATTAGGACAAGAAGGTTTAGGAGTTTGAATAGAAGGTTCCCGAGTCAGAAAAAAAGGTTCCCAAATCTGAGAAAGTTCCCAAGTCTGACAAGAAACACCTGAAGAAACTAGGTAGGCACATCGGCCGAAATATTGTACAAATGACAATGAAGATGAGGACAATAGTCCAAATAATCCTAATTATCAAGCCTCATCTCAAAAATTCTGAGAAATATGCAATTTTAAAATTTTTTAAAGTTTTTTTTAGGACAATTTAATAAATGGGGCATTAATGAGTTTGTTTTCTTTATTTAAATGCATATCAACCCCTCGTGGGTTATTTAATGCCAAAGCAATCCTTATAGAAGAACAGTAGTGGTATTATTTAACTCATAGTTGGGGATGAGGGGTTCATACCTTTCCCAAGGGTATTAGAAAGTGAACATAATAGCACAACTGGTTTGGTTTGTTTTTATTATTCAATGGCATATCAACCTTCATGGGTTATTTAATGCTAAAGCCATCCTTGTAGAAGAACAGTAGTGGTACTATTTAACCCATAGCTGGAGGGGATGAGAGGATTCATACTTTTTCCAAGGTATTAATCCAAAAATGCATATTGAACTCACTCATTATGATTTCGTAGTCCAGCACATTAGCCACTACACCGTGAGACTCCCCCGTCCATGAGTTTTGTTTTTTTGTTAACTATGGAGAAAAAAAAAATCTAAAAGGTTTACAAAGAAATACTGGAGTTTTTCATTTATGAAAATCAGTTTCTACAAAACACGAAGAGAAAAAGGACGCAGAGAGAGAGAGAAGGGGGATGCACAGACAGATAGAAATATGGATGAGAAATATGAGATTTGCTAAGAGAATGTTGTAAAGAGAATTTTGTCCACCGTGTCATCAATTGGTGTCAATTCCCATCGATTCACAATGTTCATGGAAAGAATCTGAAAAGAAAGAAAGAAAAAAGAAATCAGTGGAGAAAATGGAGGAGTTTTTTTATTGTCTGTTTTTTTTTTTTTTTTTTATGGTTATTTCCTCCAACCTAAAAAAAGGGGGAACCACTCTGAATGAATTTTATCTGTTAATTAATCTACCCATTATTTTCCCATTAAACTAACCCTAAACCAGTCTTCTTTTTCCTAGTAGATCAATAAATAAATAAATAAATAATTTATCAGTCAATCAGAGTGGTTCTCCTTTTTTTTTTAGGTTGGAGTTATAGGAAATAATCTTTTTCTTTATTATTTTAACAAAAGGAAATTTACAAAAAAGGAGAAAATTACAATTTTTCTAAAAATAAAATTTATTCCAGGTTAAAAGCACAGTGAGGGTAACCCAAAACTGTTAGACCTTATTTTTCCATTGCAGATATCATTGGTTGGCAGGGTTAGGGTTAGGGTTGGAAGGGTTAGGATGAGAAAAAATTTTGGTGAATGGGCCAAAGCCTGGATAGTTTAGCAAAACTCTTTTGACTCACCTCTCCCCAATGATACTTGCATTGGAAAAATAAGGTCTAAAACAGTTTGACTTTGGGTTACTCTTAATCTGAAAAGAAAAAACATCAGTAGAGAAAAATGAGTTACTTTTTTTCTTGTCTATTTTTTTTATTTCAACAAGAAGAAAAGGTAAGTCTAACATGATCAAAGGGGAACCACTCTTGACTGATAAATTATTTATTTATTTTCCTATTAAATTAACCCTAAACCCTAAACCTAACCCCTAATCCCGGCTTCTTTTTTCCTAGTAGATCAATAAATAAATAAATAATTTATCAGTCAAGAGTGGTTCCCCTTTGATCATGTTAGACTTATAGGAAATAACCAATAAATAAATAATTTATCAGTCAAGAGTGGTTCCCCTTTGATCATGTTAGACTTATAGTAAATAACCGAAGAGAATTACAATTTTTCTAAAAATAAAATTTAGTCGGGGTTAAAAGCATTGCGAGGATAACCCAAAACTGTTCTTTTTAGGCCTCATTTTTCCATTGCAGATATTGGAAGAGAACAAGGAAAGTTTTGATAAACAGGCCAAAGCTGGAATTTTCTAATCATTCAAGTGTTGTAGATTTTTCTGGTCAGCAAATTACCATTTTAAGGAGAGGTATTAAAGAATTACATACCATTTTTTAGAAACCCCATTATTTTAAATACCTCAAATAAATCCCACCCTCATTTTTCATTATAGCTAAGTTGATAAACTACAATTTTTTTTATCTCTCTTTATAAAAGATATTTTATATAATTAAAAGTTTTGGTATGGTCCATGTGAAAGGCTCAGTAAGGGTAATCAAAAGCTGAACTTTTTGGGGACCTTATTTTTCCAATGCTGCGAGAAGGAGACGAGCAAAGTTTTGGTAAACGGATCAAAAGCCTGGACTGTTTACCAAAACTCTTCTCGACTCCCCAATGATACTTGCATTAGAATAATATGGTCTAATAAAAGTTTGGCTTTCAACAGGTCTAATAAGCTTGTATATACAGTTACATACATTTACAAATTATTCTAAAGAGTTGTGTGGGCTGTCAACTTGTACTCGAGTAAGACCATTTCCTGTTGGTTTTTTTTTTTCATAGTTGAGTGCCAGTAGCATTTGACACTATCCTTGTGTGGTTATTTCCTATAACTCCAACCTAAAAAAGGGGAACCACTCGGAATGGATTTTATCTGTTAATTAATCTACCCATTATTTTCCTATTAAACTTACCCTTACCCCGTCTTCTTTTTTCCTAGTAGATTAATGAATAAATAAATAATTTATAAAATTCATTCAGAGTGGTTCCTCTTTTTTTTAGGTTGGAGTTATAGGAAATAACCCCTTGTGTTTTCTCAGAGGAAAACAGTAAACACATACTAAGTCACTGCAGAAGTGTTAAATGATAATCAAAATACAAATATTTCCTAAAACTAAAAATGTTTTGCACTTTTTATTTTTAAAACTTTTCACAGGAAATTATTAAAAAATAATTTTTGGAGGCACACGTTATGTAACAGTTATCGTCGTAGGAAGTGAACTTTTCTATTTGAGTTCAAATCTTAAACGAAGCTATTTGCATTTGAATAGAGATGGTGTACACTTTTTCAAAACTTGTCAAAACAACAAGGATTAAAGTAAAAAAGAAAATACTCAAGGGGAGGTAACTCTTGATAAGAATACAGCTATATCCAATGAACAGTATTGCAAATAATTACTATTAATTGGGTGCTCCATATCGGTAGCCTTGTGCCAAAACTAAGCCAAGCTTAGTAACTATGAAACAGCTATCAACTCATTTTGAGAAATGAAGTTGAAATTTAAGAGAAAAAGCCAAAAATGTTGAATTTAAAGAATGGTATATTTTAAATTCTTTCTCACTTCTCATTCAGTTTTATCTCAAGCTTTCTGGTTAACGCCGGGGGTCCAGCGAGCTTCGGCCGCTGGACTTGTTGAGAGATAAATAATAGCATCGATCCCAGGGGGCTATCTCCCCAGGCAACACCTGCCCCCTTGACTTAAAGGGGCAGGGCTGGGTTTATTGAGAGGAATGCCCGAATGGATCGACGCAATTTTTGTTCTTTCCCACCCATGAGCTTTCGGTTGTGGGTGGGCCCATATTAAAACGAGGCCTTGTGCCTATCCCATACAAGTGGGTATGAGCAAATACATCTCATTCAGTTTTATAAAAGTAAAAAGGTTAGCGGACTGGCCTATTGTTGGTATCAGTCGGACAGAGAGGGAGTCTATCCCTTTTTAGCTAGCACTAGACCAGGGAGATTTTTATTGCTGAGGTGTAGCACCACACCTACCATCAGCTCCTCAATTTACCGCACAGATCAGATAAGCCAATCTGTGCTACTCATACGCTGAGTTGGCATTGAACTCAGAACCTTATAATTTCAATGTGGGTGCTCTACTGACTGAGCTAAACCGGCTCCTTTCAGTTTTATAATTAGGAATAAATAATTAATAATTCTTAAAGTCCTATACCACCTCATTCCACCCGGCTGGAAGTCACATTCATTTTAACTAATCAACCCCAAACAATAGCCTTTGTCTAAATTTAATATTAAACATATGTAGAAATCTTTGATTTAAGGTAACTTTAGATGCAAAGGTCATTTTTAGCCATTTTTTTATATATCCTTATAGGAATGCTCTGGACTTAGAAAATTGGAATTTCTTGCCCAAGGGTGACCAGGCAGAGTGAGCAAATCTTTGATTTTAGGTAACTTTAGATGCAAAGGTCATTTTTAGCCATTTTTTTATATATCCTTATAGGAATGCTCTGGACTTAGAAAATTGGAATTTCTTGCCCAAGGGTGACCAGGCAGAGTGAGCAAAAGTAAAAAACTGTTACCTGTTGCTTCTCTTGATGAATCATCAAGTTCATCGGCATCGATGGTGACGGGTTTGTCTTTATTTTGTAAAAACGCTCGTTTCAACATCAACTTCTTGTCAGTGTGACACAAATATTTCAACTGAGATTTGCCATCTGAAAAAGAAAAGAAAAGAAGGGGAAAATTAAAAATTGTACAAAATAAAAAATGAATTAAAACTAGAGACTAGAGGAACACCGAAAAGCAGTAGTTCGAGGGGAAATTGAAAAGTCAGGTATGGCAGAGATGCATCCTTTGTCCCTGATGCACAAAAATCTAAAAGGCCACAGTAAAATCATATCCATGCATCCCAGTGTTTTTTTGTTTTTCTTCCCTCACCATTTAAAGCTAACTGTAAATACATTTCAATATTTTTTTAGAAACGAATTACACAGGATAGGTTACAAGGTAGGAGTTAGACAGCTTTAGGTGGGAACTATAAATTTTCCCGGGGACTCATTCAAAGCAAATATGTGCGTCACAGGACACACTAAATCAAAAACTATCAGCATCACTGGGTATGCCGTCCACTGAGAGTAAGCAGTGATACAAGGGGAAATAGAAAAGTCAGGTATAGCTGACCATATATGGAAAGAAAAGGGAAACCATCTGCTCTTATGGGATGAAGTTAAGATAATAGATAGGTAAGAGCATTGGAAGAAAAGACGCCTCAAAAAAAATCAGCTCACAATATAAGTCAAGGTAAAATATCATACATAAGTATAAAGACTGTCAAGCTGACAGGCGAGGACTGTAAACCCTACACCAACCGGACTTTCTTAGATTTTTCGTTTTTGTTCAGAAGTAGGTTTTTATTCCTCTTATAGTGACTTTTTCTACACGACAGTATGAGAAGTAAATACACAAGCGATGTGTTTTGATATAGATTTTTTTAGCCGACAATTTTGGGGAGAATATGTGCTTAATTGAAGTTGTACCTAATTTTGAAAGTTAATTAATTAATAATTAATTAATTAGGCGGCATACCTATTCAAATGTATGGCTAAACAAATCAAGAAAAATCAATCTCTGTATGTACATTTCGGCCTATTAGGCCTCATCAGCAGAGCTATAGATAGGAAGACCACCTTGTGTGTGATTTGAACCCTGACTGTCAAGCTGACAGGCGAGGACCGTAACCCCTACACCAACCGGACTTTCTTAGTTTTCGTTTTTGTTTAGAAGTAGGTTTTTATTCCTCTTATAGTGACTTTTTCTACACGACAGTATGAGAAGTAAATACACAAGTGATGTGTTTGGATATGGCTTTTTTTAGCCGACAATTTTGGGGAAGGTAAATATTCAAGGTAAATTAGAACAATTAGGTTTATAAGTTCCAAAAATACATTCTGAATGTACAGTTGGACACGTGGCACAATGGATATAAGGGTTGAGTTAATATAGTTCTAAGTGACAATCATCTGTAGGTTGCAGGTTCAATCCTGACCAATAACATAGAATACTTAACACAATTTAACATTTGTCAAGGTTAACGGAATGCAAACATTGAATAAAGGATTCGGTTCAAAGTTCAATGAAGAGTTCGAAGAGAAGTTTCCCAAGTTCGACAAGAAACATCTGAAGAAGGCCGGAGGGCACACTGGCCGAAATGTTGTGTATATAACAATAAAGATGAGGACAATAGTCCGAAAAATCCAAATAACACAAAGATTTTGTCTGGTGAGGAGGGTGGCTAGATACCCTGCAGAACAAAAAACAAGGCCTGTAAAAGGGTGGAGGACAACAGCCATCTAGCACATTAAACTAAAGTCCAACCACTTTCTCATCATGGCAGGGCCATGTAACTTGGTAGTGTTAGAACCGTCGGGAACTTAAATATCTGGTAGGAACACCCAAGATGGACAAGTCTGGCACTCAGTGATATCAGGGCCACAACCCAGCCAAAGGAGCTCTAGCAAAAATCCAAAGAAATAATTTTTTTCCAAGCCCCCCCCCATTTTATTTTACAAAATCAGAAAAAAATGAACTGATAAAAAATGATTTTTAATTTTTTAAGTCTGAATGATTATATCAGAAGATTTTTATAAGTTTCTATACGTGATTTTTTTTTTTAGTAAAAGAACCATGAATACAGAAATCTGCTAAAAAATATCAATAAAGAGTGGTGAATATATTTTCCCAATCAGATAATTTGATTTTTGAATTAACAGTTTTTCTTTGTAATAACTCTTTATGTTTGTTATTTTTTTTGTTGCGAGATTTTTAAAAAAAAAGTTACAAAATATTTGTTTGTTTCTTCAATAAAGTGATCACGTGATCTGATTTTGGTGGTACCTACAGAAAATCCACCAAGAAAGACATTGAAATATAAAATGTATCCTACTGTTTCATAGGGGTCAAAGTCGAGTTGCAGTAGTAGTCGGTAGTAGTTCAGAGTAACAACATACAAAAATTGTATAGTAAAAAAGAGGTTGTTTATTTCTTTCTAGGCTCATGGGTTCTTTTTCAGAGAGAGAGAGAGAGGTCAAGCTGTTCTATTGTAAATCATGTTTGGTACTACTATGTGAAACATATCACGGGGGAACCCAGGGAACCCTGTCTGCCCCTTACGAAGGCCCAATTGAAAAAGACCAATTTTCCTCTTCTTCCGTTTGTTGTCCTGGGGGTGGGAGGGTCACATCCACTTCTGCTCCTCTGCAGAAAACCAGGAACTTCCGTTTTTATTTTTAAATCTGGTTCAGGGGTCATTGGTCGGTCAATGGCTAGCACACTAATAATTACGCTACACCTACCTTCAACAACTTCTTCAAGAATAATGGATGTTCCAATATCTGCTTCGTATTGACCAGAAAAAATATGGGATCCAATTTGAACAACTGGATTTGGAGTATCCAGACCCTAAAAGGAAAAAAAATTTCAAATAAATTTCAAAATAAATTAACTAATGACATTCTATAATTGAAAAAAAATAAAAAATATTCATCATATAATTTATTATTACTCTGATTTATTATAAAAATAAAAATTATACTAAAATTATATCTTATAGATTTTACTTATAAATTATTATAAACAATAATTAATTATAAATAATTAAATAGAAGAAAAAAGAAAAATTGAAATCTGCTTACTTCCATATCAAGTTGGCAGAGAGATTCAATTTATTAAATAAATAAATAAATTAGATAGAACACCATAAATTATATCTTATAAATTATACTAAAATTACTCTGATTTATTATAAAAAAAATATTCATAATTGAATAAATTTTATTTTATTTATTTTTCTCAAAATAAATTTCAAATTAATTTCAAATTTCAAATATGTTTTATAAAATAAAACATGAACAAATCCAAGTTTTCTTTTTATGAAATGCCTAGACGAATCTTTTGAAATTTTTGCAAATTTTGAAAGAAAATGTTTAAACACAAAAATATATATCAATCTTATTAGCAAGTTTCAAATGCTAAATATTAAAATATTTAAAACTATATATTTTCCCTTGTAAAAAAAAAGGACTAAGTTGTGGTTCACCTGAACACTGTACAGAATAATTTCATTATCATCAAAATCAAAACAAAAAAAAGAAAGACGGAATTTTGATGGGATTTGCCAATGCCCAAAATATTGGAATTTATGATATGTAATAAAAACTTAGTGCAAAACATCAGGTTTATGGGTTCAAAACACAATGATTTAACACCTCATTCCACCCGGCCGGAAGTCTCATTCGTTTTCCTAATCAGCCCCAAATGATAGCCTTTGTTTAAAAGCAATATTAAACATATGTAGAAATCTTTGATTTAAGGGAAATAATAGGTAACTTTAGATGCAAAGGTCATTTTTAGCCTATTTTTTATATATTCTTATAGGAATGCTCTGTCACTTAGTGCTAATACCCTTGGGAAAGGTATGAATCCTACTCTCCCTCCAGTTATGGGTAAATAGTAGGGCAGACTGGACTCTTTAACCTTGGTTAGGCAACCGATCTAGGAGAAGGAAAACTCTGAATTCAAACCTGTTGAACTCCGCTTAAGAAATTGACCTTGTGTCGCATCCTGCTCGTGCGGAGGGGTTGGTAAATATATATAGGAATGCTCTGGACTTAGAAAATTCTCAACAGGATGTTAAGAGCTAAAATAGACTCATAAAAATCAACTGCATCTTAATCTGTGAATTTCAAATTTAGATTCAAATATACACAAAATAATTATATACAATAAATTATCATTGAAAAATCTTTGTTTTAGTATTTTATTATTATCTGTAATAAAAGTAAAAAGTAAAGTCGTCGGGGCGGCCTAATGTCGGTATCAGCCAGACAGTGAGGGAGTCTATCCCCTTGTCACTAGCGCTAGACCAAGGAGATTATAAAAAAGAATTAGACATACCAAAGCTTTTGTGTGAGATTTTGTTTCTTGTGTTGAGAGGAAATCACAGTCAATAACACCGGACAACTCCACCAAGACTGTTGACTCCTTTGGGACGAAATAAAAAAGAAGAAAGAATTCAATGAATATTTAAAAAACGTATATAAAACAAAGGAGGTACTTGTGGTGTAATGGTTATCTTCATAGGACATGTTGGGTGGAGAAGTTAAGGATGAAATCATAAGCAAAATTCTCCTATGAACTACTACACATGGACACACCAGAGTTGGCCAACCAGTAATACTCAATTTTTTTTTTATAAACACATTTTTCTATTTAATCCATAGATGGGGCCCTAACAGGTACTATCACTCCGGGTCAGAGTGGACCAGGGAGCAATAGTAATGAAGGGGTGTTCCACATTCTCCAGATCTCCAGAACTGGAACCTCACCATCAGATAGAGTTTAAAGTCATTTCCAGGCCATGAAGACCCTCAGCCACCGCCTTCTAGCACATATATGATAAAAAAGGGTTGGGGCTAGCCATAAGGGCAATAGGTTTAAAATAAAACAATTAACAACAAAGTAAATATAAGTACACATTAAATATCACCAGGGCTTGGTTTTTGAGCAAAAATAATGGTTTGTATAGTGAGAGAAGAGACCTACCTCATGCAACATGGTGTGACAGAGAGAGTGATGGGCGTGAAGACTTGCCTTATTCTCGAAGGAAGCGGGCTAGGCTTTGTCTGGTGTGTAGGACTGACCTAGTGTCGAACCCTTGTCCTTCAGAATGCGAAAGTGTTGTGGACGAGCAGTGTAGAGTAACCTGGATGTAAGCAGTCGTGTTGTGAGGATTGACGCGTACTTGCAGTGCTGATGAGTGTCACACATGCTGCACGGATAATTAAGAGTGAGGAGCCCAGATGTGGTGAGGATTGATGTGTATTTAAGGACCTGCCCTCCCAGACCAGGTGAGAGAAACAACTGCAGTAACATTTTGTTGTCGAGACGAGCGGGAAAAGAAATACATTTGGATATTGTTGTTGAGACGAGCGTGATACAGTTGGGAGAGTGTTTAGACTGAAGACTGTCAGTTAGAAGAACATTGTGTCGGACTTGACTGTGACCCCCAGAGATTACTTTCATTCCTGATTAGAGTTTGATTTATATTTGTGAAGATAATTAAAAAAAATAAAATTTAAATGATAACAGCATAGAATTTCTTTTGCCTTTTAAGATTTTAAATAGTAGAGAATAATTTTTCTTTTCAGAGTAACTGAATTAACGCAAGGTCTTTTTTTACATAGGGATTTTAATGGGGCATCCTGCGAGGATCCAACTCACGATTCAGTAATAATAGATGTGCGAGACTAACTTTTTTGCTACCCCCCCTCTACCCAGGCGACGCTGAGTAGCTGCTTCTATTATATATGTGAGAGTAGCTTTCTAACCATTACACCACGATAGGACCGCCTCAACAATGTTTCTATGTAAGTAATTCAAATAAGTAGAGTGTAAACAAAGACGATGAGACGATGTCTCAGGTCGGAGTGGGGTGGAGGTGGTGGTAACAACGAAAACTAAATAGCTTGATTTGAAGCATCGTAATATGTTGGGTGTTCGTGGCCAAGTCGGTAAAGCTGCTACTACTAAAATAAGATTTTCCGAATGACAAATATAAACATAAGATCGAACCTTGTCGGAGGCGTGTACCTTAATTTCACCGTTTACTTAAATAATTGTAGAATTATTGTCAGAATTGCGATAAAAATAAATGAGAGGAATATTAACAACAAAAATAAATGAATAATAAATAAATAACAATAAATATTAATACACAACAAAAATGAATAATAAATATAAAATTAATGAATAAAATATTAACAACAACAAATAAATAACAATGATAATAATGAACAAAAATAATGATACATAAATAAATGATGAGATAAATTTGAATATTAACAACAAAAATAAATGAATAAATAAATAAATAATAATAATACACAACAAAAATGAATGAAAAATAAATGAATGAAATATTAACAATAAGAATAACAACAATAATAATAATAATGAACAATAATAAATAAATAAATGAGAGAAATATTAACAACAAAAATTAATTACGAAGAAATCTAAACCAATAATAATAATATTGAAAGAAAGAAAAAAATCAATACTGGAATTATTGTGAATTAGCTATGTTGCGTACTTTCTAGAAGAAAACTGAATAACAAAAGACTTTTGCTCGTCTTTAAACCTTTATATTTTAATTTTTTATGAACATAAAAATAAAATAAAACTTACTTCTTCCCATTCGCCATCGGAACAATTATCTTTGCCTTCCATTTTAAACAAATGCTTTTACTCTCTTTATTTACAGAAGATTTCATCGACACAGAGTTACGCCCCTTAGATCAGTTAAAATTTTTAAGAATTCATAATTTTTTTTCTTTTTTTTGCCTACATTTTTTTCCCTCTGCTAGTTTTTAGCAGAGGGAAAAAAATGTAGGCAAAAAAGAGAAAAAAAATTATGAATTCTTAAAACGATGAATAAATTATTAAAAAGAAAACAAATTAAAAAAAGTGAAATGACAAAAATATGTAATGAAGCATGTCTCATTGTATGTCAGTAAAAAGATATATGATAAATATATTATTGGAAACTCTGACCAAACATAAAATATATTCAAACCCTTACCACTTAGGTACCTCCAATTTGCCCTGTGAAATTTATCCCCCTTATATTTAACACCATGAAACTAGAATAAAGCTTAATATTACTTAAAATTTTTTCATGAAACTCCTGATGATTTTAAAAAAAACTTCAGCTTACAGAAATAATGAAAATTATGAACGAAAACAATGTTTGCATCTTCGCACCGTTAAATCAATTGAAATTTAATGTAGTCAAAAACAAGTTATGACTAGAGTCTTTTTAAAAAATTCTATGAAAAATCAATTAATTGTCCGATTTTCATGAAAATTTCCATAATTATTTACCTTTTGATGAAAATATGTTTGAAATAGGTTTTTCCTAAAATACATTAGGGGAAATATTTATTTTAACGAGGTCTACCCCGCACAATTTTTTATTTTAATGAAATATGAAATGAACCGACAAAAAACAATTTACCTTTTTTTCTATAAGATAAGAGTCTGAATAATCATATCAGAAGATTTTTATAAGTTTTTTTAGTAAAAGAATCATGAATAAGAAACTGACCTATTGTAAAAAAAATTGGACAGTTTTACTTATTTTTCAAGATAACAGTGAGTAATTTTCCCAGTTTAGTTTCCTCTGGACATACATACATACACCTTGCCATACATACACACAGTAAGTAAAGTTGTCGGGGGTGCTAAAGTCGCTATCAGCCAGACATCGAGGGTCTACCCTTCTCACTAGTGCTAGACCAAAGAGATGTTTTGGCGTCTGAGGTGGAGCACCACACCTACCATCACTCTTCACTTTACCGCACAGATCTTGTGTACTCATATGCTGAGGTGGCGAGGATCGGTACAAACCAGGAACATTAGGTTCCTAGTTGGATGCTTTACCAACTGAGCTAAAACAGCCCTTACATACACACAACTGCCCTTTATATATTGTTGGAAGCACATGGTGTAATGGTTAAAGTCATGGGAAATGAACTTGTCGCCCCGAGTTCAAATCCTGGACGTGTAATTGCATTTCATTTAGCGCTATATCCTTGGGAAAGGTATGAATCCTACTCTCCCTCCAGCTATGGTAAATAGTAGGGCAGACGGGCTCTTTAACCTTGTATGGCAACCAGCCTAGGAGAAGGAAAACTCTGAATTCAAACTGCTGAACTCTGCTTAAGAAAGACCTTGTGTCGCATCCTGTCCGTGCGGAGGGGTTGGTAAAATATATAATGTGTTGGCATCCTTCCGTCTGCAAAAGACGATGGAGTAGTGTCCAAAAGTTTTTTTTTTTTAAAAACTACATAGCCTGGGCAGGTTGATACAGAGAAATGTGCTGTTGCCCAAGCAGCAGATCCCCCTCTCCACACTGCCGCTGTGGTCCAAAGGAAAGGTAAGAAACCAATGCAGTTTGGCAACGGCAGTGTCGCAGGAGTTGCTATGTAACCTGAGGTTCAGCGTTACTCCATCTTGGAATATTATCCTCGTACCCACTTGTACTAGTTAGGCACAAGCCCTATTAACGGGGACCACCTACACGCGGTTTCATTGGTAGCGGGGTTAAAAATTGCGTCTATCCCTCGGCATTCCCCCTCAGGGGGCGCCTCAGGCACTGGGCAATAAACCCAGCCTACCCTTTTAATCGAGGAGGCAGTGTTGCCTGGGGGATGGCCCCTGGGATCGACGCTCGCTGATTTGACCTGGGCCGGGCGTGTACACCCCGACCCCACCTTAGGGACTCCAGCTCCAGATTTGTTTTCGGGTTTACACCACTAGCTTTACCCAGGATCATATAAAGCTGCTGGCAGCATGGTTTTGTAAGAAACTCTTCCTTGTTGTAGATGGATTGACGCCCAGGCCAGGGAGCCGCATCTAACAATTTAGGTTTTCTGTGTGTAGTGTGAGGCCAATCCGACTGTCTGTGTGAATGGTGATAGGCCCCATTGAGCTCATCCGCTCCTTTCCAGCTTTTTTTTTGTTTTTGTTTTTTTTGCTGGTGTTTACTTACCCTCCTCTCCAGACACACGCGGGACGTACCTGTTAAGAGTGCAAGTTTCTTAAGAATAATCAAACTAAGTTCCAATTAGATTGCCGCGATCTTTACCAATACTCACGAAGGACTTATACGATTACCAGTAACTCAGGACACTTTCAATAACCAAGGGATTCACATTGTGGACGACTCTTTATCAAGGATATCCACCAGATAAGTGCTTCTGCTGTAAGGCCAAGCAATAGCCCTTAAAAACTTAACACCTTGCTTAACATTTAGTCTCATATTTGCATCAAAATCTAAAGAATTTTATAAGCATCAAATTAGTGAAATAGATCACTAATTAGGTTTGGTTTGTTTTGTTTTACAGCATATCAACCTCAGTGGGTCATTTAATGCCGATAAAGTTTTGAAATAAATTCATTTTTAATGGATAATACAATTTTTATATAAACATTTTTCTATTTAACCCATAGATGGGACCCTAACAGGTACATACCACTCCGGGTCAGAGTGGCCAGGGAGCAATGGTGATGAAGGGGTGCTCCACTTTCCCAAACCTCCAAAACTGGAACCTCACCATCAGATAGAGTTTAACGTCATTCCAGGACATGTAGACCCGCAGCCCACCTTCTAGCACCCATATGATAAAAAGGGGCTGGGCTTGCCATAGGCAATAGGGTTGGGAAACATCATATTAGGTGCTAGGGCTTGACGTGACCAGCCGATTGATCGGAGGGGGCCTCTCCGACCGCCCGTCTATCCCAAGATAGGGCCAAAGTGGAGTATTGCAGTTCATAGAACTGCTCATATCCACCTGGGCTCTATCCTTAAGCATCACAGGTTCACCACCCACGGCCAACAGGTGGCCCTTGGGGGAGTCTTAGCCTCTGCAGAGGTGCATTCTAACGCCCAGCCGCACTGGGCGGTCACTAATTAGGACTGAGTCTATTCTTCGGTATGACCACCACAAGCAGATCTAACAGTTTGAATTCAAAGTTTTCCTTCTCCTAGACTGGTTGCCTAATCAAGGTTAAAGAGCCTGTTTGCCCTACTATTTACCCATAGCTGGACAGAGAGTATTGGATTCATACTTTTCCCAAGGTATTAGGCTATGGAACTGTAGCTTTGTCCAGGATTTGAAACTCAGTCGAGGAGGTCCATTTCCTACGACTCTAACCATTACACCACGCACCTCAACTATAAGTATTGTTTGCAAATCTGATTAGGATAATCACTCTCTCAACTTACAGGTCCGATGACGACACTTCCGCCTGCAACAATATTAGCAGCAGTTTCTGCATACAACTAGATCACAGCTTTGAAGCATTTCTCATCTTCTCAGTTGGCCCTGGTTTTATGCACAGCAACAATCTTGAAATATTTTTTGCATATGCAGGGATGCTGATAGGTACGCGTCCTGCATTCCCTGGATGAACAAAAATCTTAAAGGGATGCAAGTAAAATCATATCCATTCATCCCAGTGTTTTTCTTTTTTTCTTCCTCATCATTTCAGCTAACTGTAAATACATTCATAGTTTCTTAGAAAAAATATACAGGATAGCTTACAAAGGTAGGAGTTAGACGGTTTTAGATGGGACCCTAATTTTCCTGGGGACCTTTCAAAGTAAATATGTGAGTCCCAGGATGCATAAATCAAAAAGCTATCAGCATTACTGCATATGTGAAAATTTACTCTTGCCATATCTCTGGCTTCGAGATCATGCTTATTTAAAATTTAGTGCCAAGGCAGACATATTTTCCTTTTCCATTCATCTTGTAAGCCAGACAGTTGTGTCGCTTTGCTCCATGGGTAAGTGTCTTTCTCGCTAGAATAAGTTTGTTGATGGATAGTATGAGGTTCGAGCAATCGAGGTTATATTAACGATTAGATATTTTGGACATAATGACCTTGGCACCCCCGGTGCGATGCTCGTTTCATAAGACATGTTTTTCATTACAGAGTTTTTTAAATTATAAACTCCACTAGCCCACCAACAACGGGATTTTGACGGTGTAATGAAAAAAAAGTCCTTATGGATTTGAGATCCAAAAGGGGTGCCTAAGGTCATATGGGTCCGATATTTTATACACAAAATTTTTTTTATTCGTAATACATACCCTAAATTTGACATTACATTTGTCCTAACATGATATTTCCAGATAATCCACGACGAAAAAATTATCCAAGGATTAAGAAACAGATTTTGGTGCATATTGCATAAATGCGTCCTGACCTCCTACCCTAAAAAACACTAAGCCGTGTCTGCTGAAAATCCGACCCATGCTATTTTGTTTGTTTAATGTCTCTTTAAAAATAATTTTTTTTAGCGGTGTTGAATGTTTCAAAGTAAGCCACCCCAGGTTTTTTATCGACAAGTAAATGTAAATATTTTACCTCCCCCCTTTAAAATATTTTTTTCCCTAGTATTTTTCATTTTATTTTAATTCAAAATAACTGTCACAAATTTTAATAAATACCACCGAGTTCAAAAAAAAAAAAAAAAAAAAAAAAATCAATACATTAATAAACAATACAAATAAAAAAAATAAAAATATTTAGGATATTCTTTTTTATTTTAATTCAAAATGAATGTCACAAAACAATTAAAACATTAAACAAACACAAATAACATGGGTTGGATTTCAGCAGACACCGCTTAGTGTTTTTAAGGGCAGAAGACCAAGACGCACTTATGCGACATGCACCAGAATTTGTTTTAATGACATTAACATTGTTGAAGCAGGAAGAAAACAAAAAACAAAAAAAACTTTTTTTTTGGCATATATATTTGTTTAATGATTTTTTTAATATAGCCAGTATAAAAAAACATGTGAAGTCAGAAAAAAAAGAAGATTTTGTCCATAAAGATATATTTTTTTAATTGTACACGCACACCCACACACCCACACAGACACAGAGTCAGACAGACACACAGGACAAATGCTTTGAGATATACAACCAATCAATGAATTAAATGAATTTTAGTATACAAAAAAAAAAAAAAAGTCAAGATTTTATTAAACTAGTTTTTTGTTGGTTGGGTTTTACGGCATGTCAATCCTGTCGGGTTATTTAATGCCGAAGTCATTATATTTATTTATTCTTGTTGGTATACAATTTATTTTTTCGAACATTTTTCAATACTCATATTTTCATCCATTTAACACAGCAATTGGGAATTTACCACTAGCATGCAGTTTAACGTATTACACCACATAAGACCCTCAGCCACCACCTTTTATAGAAAGGGTTGGAGGGGTTGTCAAAAGGGCATAGGGTGGACAATCATATAGCTGCTTAAAATAAATAGTTTATATTTTATTTTTTTTTAGTCTGTTTTTTTTAATTAAAAATCCTCAAAAACTGCTGGTGTGGCAAGGGATGGCATATGGCTTAACCACTGAAACCTCTATTGGTGGCTGATGAGGACATGGTATTACATTGGTATTTATTACATGTTAATTGATGAAAATAGATAGTTCTATATTTTATTTTTAAAGTTTTTTTTGTTTGTTAAAAACCTGTCCAGTGGCCAAAAGCTGCTGGTTGTGCTAGGGGTGCTAGTAGCCTTAAGCCACTGAAACTGTGGTACCACTAGTTGTTGATGGCTGATGAGGACAGAATTACATGTGGTACTTATTATACGTTGTATGATAAAATGAATAGATCATAATTTTATTTTTGTCAAGTCTTTTCATCTTTGTAGTCAAAGTAAAATCGGTGAAGTAGCCAATGAGGAGTCTGTCCCCTTTTCACTAGACCAGGGATATTTTTATTTCGTTGAGAAGATATCGTCTGATGATGACTTATTCTAAAGTAAATAAGAACACCTCGAACAAGCTCGAGAATATAGCAGCCTGATGTTGTGTTTATACATACACAATAAAAGATGAGGACAACAGTTCGAATATCAAAATTCTTCATCACAAGTCTCATCCCATAAATTACAGACAAAATAATATTTCTATTCAAATACTAATGATTTTCTAAACAATTATTCGCTTCAAGTATTTCATACAAATTATACGGTTTCAAAATAAATGGTAATAAGTTTTGTAAACTATTATATCTTCAAGTAACTTTTCTTATAGAAATAATTTGCACACTTGTTTTTGGTTTTAAGTTCCTATCTAACTTACTAGAAGGGGCTACCCGGAATCACCTGGGTAGAGGTGGTGGTGTGTGGGCTACAAAAAAGGTGGTCTTGCAGATCCTTATTGTTGGATCCTTGCAGGATGCCCCATTAAAATTCCTAGGTAATCTGAACATTAGTATACATAAATGAGAGTAATCTCCCCTTGTTTGTTCACTTATGAGGAAGCGTTAGTTTTGTCGCCATTTTCATTTCACCATAAATCTACACTGAAAATAATGAATTTTGTTTGAATCTACACAACTGCATGTTTAACATGAAAATATCATAAAATGTGTCTTTAATAACAATAAGTTATTTCAAATTATGCACAAGCACAATTAAGAACACATTATTATGATATTTTCGGTTTAAAACATGCAGTTGTATTGATTCGGCTTGTGAGTGGGCCCACGTTTAAACGAGGCCTTGTGCCCAGCTCATACAGTGGGGTATTAGGCCCCCATGGAGGCAAATTCGGTTGAGTTGTAATTAGGCGAGCTTGGCATCTCACCTCTACATCTCAATTAGCAGAAGCATCCGGAATTGCCAATTGTATCTCTTTTTTACTAAAAATTTGCAAAATTGAGGAGCGGAAGATATTTTCTCGAGACGATAGTTGGACTTGTTCAACGAAACATATATAAAGATATAATATGTGAGGTTATTCATCACAAGGATTCTTGGTTCGATACCGCCCTTGTCAACTCAGCGTCGAATAGCACAGGGATCTCTGCGGTAAAGTGAGGAGCTGATGGTAGTGTAGCGTCACCTCAGATCGCTAAAATACTCTCCTTGGTTTCTTGCTAGTGAAAAGGGAATAGACCCTCGCTGCCTGCTGATACCGACATTAGGCGCCCGATGACTTACTTTTTACTTTACTCATAGTCAAATCACTACTAATTAGTAGTAGTCATATTATTGAGAAACTGCATGTTGACTATATTTATATTCCTGTACAATAGTAAAATCATTTTTCCGTATTTTCACATTTATATTTGATAAATTCAGTCATAACTTATTTAATTGTTAACTATTCGTGTGTAAGGGGAAGATATTTCCGCTAGAAGATATTGAACGTGTTCAACAAAATGCATATAAAGATATGAAATACGAGGTTATTCGTTTAAGCCGACGTTAGCAGTTAAGAGCATTTGGCTAGAAACCATAGTTCCTAGTTCGATAATGGCCCTTGCTAACTCAAGTAATGAGATAGCACAGGGATTCTTGTGGTTAAAGTAAGTGGTAGGTGTGGCGCTCAAACCTCAAAGACAAACACAATTACCTGATCTGAGCTCTAGTGAAAAAGGGATAGACTCCCTTGCTGCTTGGCTGATTACTGACTTTAGCCACCTGACTACTTTACTTTTACTTATCCGTAATAAAGTCACTACAGTCAAATAGCTAGTTCCTACTGTTGGAGGAACTGCATGTTGACTCATTTATTTTTATATACAAAGTAATAAACCTTTTTTTTCCAGATTTTCAATATGTATTTGATAATTTCAATAAAAACACTCATCCTTAGTAGTATTGTAATAATTTTTCTCGATTTTTATAATTTATTCACTATTTACAAGAAAAAAAATGGACTACAGATTTTTATAGATTGCTGGTATGTGGGTTAATCTAATTGATTAGCGGTATTCCTCTCCCTTCCTCGCTTTATAATGGGTCCATTAAAACCCCTTCCTTAGTAGTAAGGCGTATTGTTGAGGGTCATCTTGTTCTTTCCCTGAAACTCCCGAATTTGATGAACAAGAAATTAGATTTAAAGACCCATTGCGTGAACATTAGATATATTTATCAGAAACTCCCAGGAGGTGACAAAACTGAACATGTTACAAAAATTATGGTACCAAGTCTCCAATAGGCACCCCAAATATCAAGTTAATGAAAGGTTCACTTGTATAACCCTCAATGGTAAAGCTTCTGCTTACGAAATTTTTGTAAAAATAAACAACAATATGTTTTTTAGGCTTTACTATTGTATCTGACAAAAACAATTTTACAATTGTGATGATACTTATAGATTTTTCCAAAATGTAAAAAAAACAATATTATTAAAAAAAAAAATATTTACAAAAAATAAAATATTTATTAAAAAAAAATTTATAAAAAAAAAAAAAGAACAGCAAAACAATATTAATTTATCATAGAATGCCAAATTAATTATTAGGTCTTATTAAAATCTGAAAACGCTAAAAATGCAGNAAGAGAGATGCAAGGCTATGATTATATTATAAATTGTTTCTTCTTTAACAGCATTGTGTGGTTTTTTTCATTCCACCTTTTCTTACTCATATTGTCGGATTAATTTTTTCTTTCTTTTTACTTATATATATATATATATTAATTTTTATTTTTTATTACTATTTCTATAACTCTGACTTCGCGACCCCCCCCCCCCCCCCCAAAAAAAACCCCAACAGATAATACAATTTGTAAATAAAGAAATATAGTTGCAAAACTTGCAAATCATACTCAAAATCCCGATATTACAGGGTGACCCAGAAAAAACAGAACCCAATTTATTTATTTATTTTCCCATTAAACTAACCCTAAACCCCAAACCCAATCCTATACATACATTATATATCGATACATTAGCATTTTCCAGGAGCGATAACCGATAGGTATTTTTAGAGAGAGATAACGTTAATCTGTTTCAATCGAACATCATAATAGAAAGATGAAAAGAAGGAAAGAATGAAAGAAGAGAGAGAGAGAGAGAGGAGAGAGAGAGAGAGAGAGAGAGAGAGAGAGAGAGAGAGAGAGAGAGAGAGTGTGTGTATGTGTGTGTGTGTATGTGTGTGAAAGATAGATAGATAGATAGATAGAGAGAGAGAGAGAGAGTGTGTGTGTGTGTGTGAAAGATATATATATATATATATATAGAGAGAGAGAGAGGAGGGAGAGAGAGGTGAGTGAGTGAGTGTGTGTGTGAGAGAGAGAGAGACAGATAGATAGATAGAGAGAGAGGGGAGAGAGAGAGTGAGTGAGTGTGTGATATATATATATATATATATATATAGAGAGAGAGAGAGAGAGAGAGAGGGGGGAAAGAGAGAGTGAGTGAGTGTGTGTGTGTGTGTGTGTAGATAGATAGATAGATAGAGAGAGAGAGAGAGAGAGAGAGAGAGAGAGAGAGAGAGAGTAGGAAAGTAAGAATTAAGTAAAGAGGAGGGTGACGAGAAGAAAGAGAGTGAAGGGGAGGAGAAGGAAGAGTAAGAGGAGAAACAAGATTAATAGAGAAAGGAGTATCAAGAGAGAAGAAATAAACAGAGGAAAGAGAAGAAGATTGAAGAAAGAAAATAAAAAAAAATTGTGGAGTAGTGTGTGTGGGGGGGGAGGAGGAGGAGGAGGAGGAGGAGGAGGAGGAGGCGAGGAAAAGAATTTCTCAAAATCTTTTCCCGAAACTTCCGGTACAATTTCCGGTCAAATCATTTTGATGATTTCTTCGAAAAATGAAATGTTGCGAGTTGAAATTTTTTTTTTTTTTTTTCGAAATTTCCCCGTCAATATGGACGACGAAACTGGGAAACGCAAATATTCAGAAATTTCCCGCCAATATCTCAGATTTTACAAGAATATGATTGAACAGCAAAAAAATCATAGTCATGGATATCTGTGAAAAAAGGGGATAAAAGGACTGGTGACGTACCGGTGGAGCAACTGGTACGGTCGAGGGAGACCAGAAATGGATTAGGAAAAACAATATCAAATATGAACATTATGTGGCGAGAGAAACCACGAACGTAGGAGTTCGAAGCGTGCACGACTGTGTTTGGCATGCAGAACGAAGATCAGAGGCGAGTGGGGAGATTGAACTCGCATTCTCCTGATCGTGAGTCGTGGCCCGACGCATGGGAATGACTAAAACTATCCAGAGTGGCCAGGATGTGAAGGATTGACGCGTGCTGATTAGTGTCGCACGTGCTGGTCAGAGGAAGGAGCCCGGATGAACACTGTAATTGTGTATATATTTGACCAGCTCTGAGAAACCGCGGAACGGCTGGCAGTAGCATTTTGGCTGTGGTGACGAGAGACAAGACCCTGTGATATTATTGGTGAGAAGAGTGCAGCATTGCTGGGAGAGTAAAATCGTCGGACTTAACTGTGCCCCCCAGAGAACATTCAAATTGCACATTAAAATCTTTTTACAATTAATGGTCGAGGGAGACCAGAAATGGATTAGTCCTGTCGGAAGTTGGAGGGGTGGGGATGTTACCAACGCCAATAAAATAGGTTTTCCTCGTCACCCATTGACTGCAGCTTCTACTACTGACTTCTATTACTACGGCTAGTTACTTCTGTGCCACGGCTGATCAAGCGAGAGTGGTTCTTCAAGAGAACTACTACCTTTGCTTCGGTTCAGAAACACTTATCTCCGTGGTACCGCTGAACAAGCAAAGTGCGGACTGCTTCACCTGAAAATTGTTAATGGCTCAGGTGAGAGTGGTCCTTCAAGACCAACTATCTTCGGTCTGGTTTATTCGGCAACGGTTACAGAAGTTTCTACACCAGTGTTTGCCAGACCCCAGGCAGGAGGGGTCGCAAATGGTTATTCTTGTAGCAACCCCCGACTCGACAGCCTGCTCCACCTGGGTCACCACAATGTTAACTATTTATTTTTTCTACATATCCTCATGATGATGATGATGATGATGAAGTTCTATTGTTTTTTTTCTTGTTTTTTTTTTTGTGACAATATGCAATAAAAACGGCGAAATAATTGTGACTCATTTATTTGAGTTGGACGAGATAATGTCGCCTTTGTGGTTTATTGTTTTTTTTTCATTTTGTTAATATTTTCACACACAACTTTTATTTTCTTTTATTCTATTATTCTATTATTCCATTATTCCATTATTCGGTGTATTTACAGAAAAAAAACAAACCTTTTCTCTCTTTCTCTCGCATTTTATCATTTGTTCTTGCTTGAAAAACAATATCAAATATGAACATTAAAATCTTTTTACAATTAATTTTAGAATCGTATTAGCCGGGCAGTGGGGTGGGGGGCTACCTACCCCCCCCTTTGATTTGACCGACTTATAACATTGTGTATTCCCTGCCCAACTATTTGAATACACTCCGTTCATTCCCCCTCCCTTCTTGAGGTCTACTTAACTTTTAAGTTCAGTACGGCACAAGGTTCGATGAAAATAAATCGGTTAGGAAGATTGTGCTGCGTCACTAGTTTCACTGAAAGGAAGGAGAATTCTGACCAGAATTTTGCCCAGAATTATTCTGAAGATGTTTTTGGTGAAACCTGGGTACGTATTGAGCACTTTTCAATATTGTATATATATATATATATATTATATATATATATATATATATATACACCACTATATATAATATATATATATATATATATATATATATATATACCACTGATGAGATTTAATAAAGTTGAAACAGCTGTATGGTGTTCCACGTGGCGCAGTCATGCTTGTCATGATTATTTTCAAGATTTATCGAATTTTATACGATATACGCATTGTAATTGCCTTCAAAAAATATAATAAATAATAATAATAATAATAATAATAATAATATTATATATATATATATATATATATATATATATATATATATATATATATATATATTCTTTTGGTCAAGTGTTATAGTGTTAATAGATCATTTCCGGTTGGTGCAACTCTCTTGGTCTTTTTTCCTTCAGTTTTTTCCCAGGCAAGCTTTGTAGTATTTTTTTACTAACAAATGATTTTGTCGTTTTTTTCTTACCGCAAGGGTTTAATAATAGGTTTGTTGAGTTCTCTGGTGGTGATTGTACCCCCCCCCGTAAGTATGTATCTATTAATTGTTTACTCCAGACTGACAGCCGCTGTTCACCGCAAGGGAAAGGAACTTGGCAGACGAAAATTCTGTCAGGTTTCGATCCCGGCTAGAGGTAGCTGTTAAAAAGTCGAGCCGCACTGATGAGAAGTAAACTTCGAAACACGTGTCTGTGGATGACTGATATATATGCTCCCAACTCCCATGGTGAGCACCTTCATTAATTGAAATTTCACCGTTTAGCGTAAGCCGTTACTCGTCTGTTGCTGTTTACAGATTTGAGTTCTCTGGTGATTGTAAAAGCATATAGTATAGATAAAAGGATATGAAAACACACAATGCTGTTAAAATGAAAATATTTTTTATCATATTCATAGCTAATATTGAACAATATGTCGATTTATAAAAATCATCATCAGAGCTTGTTTTTAAACCTGGACTCATCGAGAGAGAGAAACTGAAAATAGATTTTTATAAATTGAAATATTGTTCAATATTAGCTATGAATATGATATAAAATATTTTTCACTTTAACAGCATTGTGTTGTTTTTATATCCTTTTTATCTATACTTATACCGTCGGATTTCATTTCCTTACTCTTAACTAATATATATATATATATATATATATATATATATATATATATATATATATGAGGAAAATGGGATTGGAATGAATCGACAGAATGAGGTAAAATAGGAATGAAAGAACAAAACTCAACAAAAATGTGTAGTATATTTCGCTGGAATATGAATTCCGCTTCCTCGGCCTTTATTGAATCATTTGGATACAAGTCCTAATTGTATGATCCTAATGATTCAATAAAGGCTGAAGAAGTGGAATTCAATATTCCAGCGAAATATACTACACATTTTTGTCTGAGTTTGTTCTTTCATTCCTATTTTACCTATATATATATATATATATATATATATATATATATCTGTGTGTGTGTGTGTGTGTGTGTGTGTGTTGAATGATATTAACGGCATGTCAAGACGTCCAGGTTATTTTATGCCACGAGGTTAGAGAAATGCGTACTTTGTACGTTGATATTTACATTTTTCGTTTCTTTTGTACACGGTTATGTGTCATCAAGTATTCCAATAACCGAATTATTTAAAACAAATTTATTTGACCTATAGATGGGATCCTAACAGGTACTACCGCTCTGTGTGAGAGTGGATCTGGGAGTAATGGCAATGAAAGTGTATTCTACATTCCTCAGATGCCCAGAACTAGAGCCTCACCACCTGATGTAGTTTAGTGTCATACGCAGGGCACTCCCATTTGGGGGGGGGTCTTACCTCTCTGTAGGGATACAGTGAGCGTATTAAAATCCCCTTCGACAGAACAGTATGTGTGTATGTGTGTGTGTGTGTGTGTGTGTACTTAGGGTGAATTTTGTTGGGCTTATTATTTACTAAGCTTAGCTTAGATGTGGCACAAGGACGGAAGTATGGGGTACCAAGTGAGAATCGAACTCACTAACAATGCTGCGAATCTAGCTTGCGAACCATGAGGTGCTCAAACTTATCATGGTATAGTTATTTACTAAGCTCAGCCTAGATGTGACACAAGGCCAGAAGTATTGTGCACCCAATGAGAATCGAACTCACTAATAATGGTCTGCAAATCTAGCTTGCTAACCATTACACCACGTGAGGTGCCCAGGAATTGTGATATAGTTATTTAATAAGCTCAGCTAGATGTGGCACAAGGCCAGAAGTATTGGGCACCCAATGAGAATCGAACGCACTAACAATGGTCTGCAAATCTAGCTTGCTAACCATTACACCACGTGAGGTGCCCTCTGTCGATATAGTTATTTACTAAGCTTAGCTTAGATGTGGCACAAGGCCATGGTATAAGATGTACGAGATATCGCCACTTTTATTAATAGACTTTCCCCAAATCAGCATCAGGCATTGAACAAGGAAAATGACAAGAATACATTTAAGGTCCGAGGTAATTAACATGAAATCAATTGCTAACTGAATTTAATATCAGAAGGATTTCAAGGAATACAACAGACTGCCTACTACTAAGACTACACCCTTTTCTACCATTGGATTGAGACCCTTTTCTACCATTGGATTTTAACAATAGGAGACTTAAACACCTAGAATGGCGACCAAAATCGTAACAAATGTACCAGCTTTGAGAATCAACATTTAAAATCCATTTTCTATTTGGTCATTCAATGATTTCTACAAGAAGGATCTCAGATGCTTTGGCATTGACCCTTCCAGCTGGGAAAATTTGCCTCAGGACCGCCCTCGGATTGCGGCAGACTATCCGTAGAGGACTGCTCATGTCAGAAGTCACCCTGACGCAACACCATGAAGCTAAGAGGTACAGAAGAAAGCAGTGGCAACAAAGCACCGGCACATCAACATCTTCAGGGACAGCCCTCAAATGCGACATCTGTGGTCGAGAATGTTTTGTTCAAACATCGGACTTCACAGTCACAGGAGGCGCTGTGACCTCAGGAGCACAAAAACTTTATTATAGTCTTCTGAGACTGAAATGCCAATAAAAATTCGGACATGTACATTAGGTTAGATCGATTTTTCACTTTCTTAAAATATCACATTACATGAAACACCAAAAAGTTGTGTATTGATCTATAAAGTTCTGCTACCAAAAATGAGATCTTGAACTTGTACCAATTTTTGAGGAAATGGCATCAAAGATCGTTGACAAAAATGCACTGAAAAATTCTGTTTTGCAATAATATTTTAAATTTGAACTTTAGTTATAACTAGAAGCAGCTACCCGGCGCTGCCCGAGTGGGGGATTAAAAAAAGTTAGTCTCGCAGATCCATTTTGTAAATCTTCCCTGTAAAAAATGATTGATTGAATAGTCTATGTTAAGATTAGGGTAGGCTTTTTAAAATATCAAATTACATGAAACACCGAAAGTTGTGTCTTAGACTATAAAGTACTGATGCCAAAAATTAGATCTTGAACTTGTACCAATTTTTGAGGAAACGGCATCAAAGATCGTAGACAAAAATGTACAGAAAATTCCTCGGTTTTTCAACATTTGGCCCAAAAATTGATCAGAAAATCTTCCAATTTCAGTATTTAAACCAGGGAATATTGTCATTTATTTAATTTAATTTGATATTTTAAAAAAGTCAAAAATCGACCTACCCTAGTAAAACAGAAAAATCGTGCAAATAATGATACAAACATCAAATTTGGCACAAGTGTCCTCCAAGGTATACTAATAAAATCTGCCCGATTGGTGAATTGAAAATCCAATATGGCGGTAATTTTTCAAGATGGCCACCAAAATAACCACTCAATGTAGATGTTTAGCGTAGTCTTGTAAAATACATCTATAAGATGATTGAGGGGGAAGTCATCAGCGTTGTTATATCCTTGGGATCATTGGAAATTTCTGGTCTTTCAACAACGGATTTCCTCGCCCAGGGGACCAATCGGGGTTGATCAAATCCCGACCCTTCCCTCTCGGCACATGACCTCGCCTCTTGATGACCATAGTTTTATTGTACTGGTCATCTGACCTCCAGCCAATGGCAATAGAGCTCTCCTTATTTATATTACACTTTCAAGATGGCCACCAAAATAACCAACCAAAGTAGATGTTTAGCTTAGAAATATTTGTAGTTATCTAATTTGTATGATCTAAGTGTGGATTCCTATGTTTTGAAGCCTGTTGAACTATATTTTCCTGTTAAAAAGCATTCTGAAACATATTTCTCAAGATGACCACCAAGATTATTTGATGATATTTTTGAAACATTCATCAATCTCAGTCAGCCTCCAACGTACGGTGCAAAGCTAAATCGTGTTTAAAGACTGTGTTGCGCCAATTTAAAAAAATAGTTAGATCCAGATATTTGCTTTGATATTCAAAATCCTGGTTTTTACCTGAGCTTGAAATCTCTCGCGGTAAAAGATGCGTGACTATTTCAACCATGAGGTGATACCACCACGACTTTATCATCACTCTGTCTGTCTGTCTGTCTGTTGTCTGAATGTTTTTTTTCTTTTTTTACAAAATCTTCATCATCATTCCTTTTCGTCACATGAGTTGTCCACAATGAATAGAGGATAATTCTTTTTTTTTTCTTTTTTAACGATTTGTCGTTGTCATTCATTTTTGGTTGGTTGTTTTATTTTACGGCACATCAACCTTTGTCGTGTAATCTATTACCGCCGAATCAAGTCATCTATTTTTATAGTAAAAATCATTGCCAATGCATTTTTATATTAACAATAATTTCCAATGCATTTTTATATTAAAAATAATTTTCCAATGCATTTTTATATTAAAAATCATTTCCAATGCATTTTATGTTAAAAATCATATCCAATTCATTTTTATATTAAAAATAATTTCCAATGCATTTTTACAATAGAAATCATTTCCAATGCATTTTTATATTAAAAATTATTTCCCATGCATTTTTATAGTACAAATTATTTCCAATGCATTTTTATACTAAAAATCGTTTCCCATGCATTTCTATATTAAAAAGGATTTCCAATGCATCTTTATATTAAAAATCATTTCCAATGCATTTCTATATTAAAAATCATTTCCAATGCATTTTTATAGTAAAAATCATTTCCAATTCATTTTTATAGTAAAAATCATTTCTAATGAATTTTTATAGTAAAAACCATTGTCCAATGCATTTTTACAGTAGAAATCATTTCCAATGCATTTTTATCGTAAAAATCTTGCCATGCATTTTTATAGTAAAAATATTTCTTATGCATTTTTATAGTAAAAATCATTTCCAGTGCATTTTTACAGTAGAAATCATTTCCAATGCATTTTTATATTAAAAATCATTTCCAATTTATTTTTATATTAAAAATCATTTCCAATGCATTTTTATATTAAAAATCATTTCAATGCATTTTTATATTAAAAAATCATTTCCAATTCATTTTTATAGTAAAAATCATTTCCAATTCATTTTTATAGTAAAAATCATTTCCAATTCATTTTTATAGTAAAAATCATTTCCAATTCATTTTTATAGTAAAAATCATTTCCAATGAATTTTTGTTTTGCGTACTTTTCTATGTCGGAAGTATAATCTCTTTTATTTCTTTAATTTACGAGAGTATCGTGGTCTCGTGTTTAAGTGTGGGTGCGTTGGTTGATTGTTTTATTTTACAGGACATCAACCTTTTTCGTGTAATTTAATGCCACCGAATCAAGTCATCTATATGTCTGTAACCGAAACTACGTCACTGCTTACGTCACAATGCCCAATACCACCATACTCTCACCCTTTTTTCAGTGACAAGAAGTTATCTAAAAAGTTAACAAAAAATAAATACCTAAAATTGTGTGCAAAATAAATGTGTAAAATATTCAAAATTATTATTTGATTGACAATTAATAGATGCACGCAGCATTTTATTTGAGGGGGACAAATTTAAGTGGACCATATGACCTTTAGGCACTCCGTTTGTGATCTCGATTCATAAGTACATTTTTTTCATTTACACCGTCAACATCCGGTTGTTTCTTAGGGGTTAGGGTTAGGGGTTAGGGTTAGGGGTTAGTTTTATAATTTGAAAAAAAAACCCCTCTAAAATCGTCTGTTAACAAACAACCTGATGTTGACGGTGTAAATGAAAAAAAAATGTACACATGAATCGAGATCGCAAAAGGGGTGCCTAAAGGTCATATGGTCCAATTAAGTTTCCATTTCAAATTGTTTTATCTTTTTACTCCTTTAATAAATTTGATGATTTTGCTTATGATATAAATCAAGTATTGAATTGGCTCATCGCGTTATGTGACCAAAGCTATCTCCAAATTTGATCGGTTGCTTGGTTGGTTGTTTTGTTTTACGGCACATCAACCCTTTTCGAGTTATTTAATGCTGTCGAATCAAGTCATTTTGATATTCAGTTACTTACAGTACCTGCTTTTAATTAAATGGTAACTCATCTAAGTACTAAACAGGCTCATCGCTGCTTACCTTCGGTGATCTAACAGGAACCGGAGCTTTCAACGTGACTTGACCATATTTTTGTATTTCGAAATTCTCTTAAATATACTATAAGAAATGTTTATTAAATAAAAAAATAAATGTTTCTTTTCTGGATTGAATCAGGGAAAAAACATTCTACCAATTCCAATTATTAGTTGTGTGTTAAAGTATTGTAATAAGTAATTGAGAGTTACCTCCCCTATTTTTTATTATTACCTCCCCTTTGTGGAATTCTTTGGTGTTTCTAAGAGTATATAAACTCTCAGTAAACTTTAACATTATTCTAAGTAGAATAAATCTTTCTAAAGCCTATCCATGTTTTCGTTTATCATTACAAGTATATACCGTTTCTAATAATCCTGTGCGTAGGTATATTTGTGCTTGTGTCGCATATCCAAAAATGCAAGTGTGGGGTTATTTTCGTATTTACCTAAGGAGTTGTCTGCCCGTATAGTGTCGCTGGTTTCTGCTAGGGGCCTGTTATATTTAAGCGGCTCATTTGAACTTCTCTCTCTCTCTCTTTGCCGCTGCTCGACCTACGAGACACAATGAGGTAGTCTTATGACTACCCCCTTCTCGTTGGGGCTTTGGTCCCCCTTACATTACTGTAAGTGATTTATACAGCATGGACTATTCTTAGTCTCATGTCTGTGCTTTTATGTTTATCCCTTTAACATGTAACGTTATATTACTTATGTATGTATGTATTATGTACCCTGTTTATTCTTGTGCTGTTATATAAGATGTTTTGTCCCTCAACCTTTGTCGGAGTTTGTTTGTGTCCCAACGAGTTATGAGTTTGTCATAACCTTTTAAATCTTACACAAGAATCTCTCTTGTACACACGTGACCCCTACTATTTTCTCATGGGGACATTTTGTTTTATTTTGATTGGTTGCTTTTTTAAAAATATTTTTAAAATGAAGATTGGCCACACACACACATACACATACACACACACACACATACACACGCACGCACATAGACACCAAGCACACTCACACACGTACATAGACACACACACATGCGCGCGCACGCACACACACACTCAGACCGCCCTGTCAGCTGTGACTGTTGAATACACCGACTGCACCTCTGCAGTGGGGTAAGACCCACCCCAATGAGGCCACCTGTTGGCCGTGGGTGGTGACACGTGATGCTTAAGGATCGAATCCTGGTAGCTGTAGCAAATTTAAAAAAATTTTTTTTTGAAAAAAAAAAAATAAAACAACTAAAAAAAAAATGAGAAAAAAAAATTGAATACCCCCCCCCCCAAAAAAAAATTTGAATAAAACAACTCAAAAAAAAAAAAATGAAAAAAAAAAATGAAAAAAAATTGGAAAAAACTCAAAAAAAAAAAAAAAAAAAAAAAAAAAAATTAGATAATACAACAACTCCAAAATAAAAAATTCAAGACGGTCAGATTGCAATTCATGTTTATAGATTTGCCGAATTTTCCAAAGAAAAAAAAACAACAAAAAAAAATGGACAAAAAGTTGAGACAAATTCTTCAGTCAAAGACATTTACAAAAAAAAAAAAATGATTAAAAAAAATGAACAAATTTAAGTGTCCAAGTAAAGTCCAAGGATAGGTGGGGGGGGGCATAGGACCGGGGAGAGAGAAAGAGGGGGGGGTCAGAATGTGGTTTTGGGTGGGGGTGGGATGGGATAAGTCGGGGAATAGAAATTCACCAAAATTCTTTTAAGTGAAATAGCACATGGGAAATACCAAAAAATTTTCTGTAAAATAAAAAAAAAAGAAGAAATACCCTTCAACAACAACCCGTGTGTAAAACAAAAAAGCATTATAGATAAAATATGGATTTCATATAAGCGTTATGGTTAACAAGCAACGATTGTTCTTCATTTCTTTCTTTCTTTCTTTTCCCATTGTTATCCTGTTAATTTTTAAATTCTTTTCTTTTTTTCGTAGTCAACGTCTATCGTCAATCGTATTCTCTGTGTGATGATGCATATGTTTGTACGCATGCGCAGAACTTTCCAAAGGTTGACGCATGCGTAGACGAAAGTATGTATGCAAACGCCGACGCGTTTGTGTGAATTCTTCAATGTTTTCAATGATTTTCAATTTTTTTCTTTCTTTTTTTAAAAAAAAAAGATATTTTTTTCAATTAATTTATTGATAATTAAAGTTAATGTAATTTTTATTATTATTAATAATCGTATTTTTTATTGATTTGTTTGTTTGTGTTTATTATTTTTTTTTATTATTAAAATGTCTTGGTGAAATTTTTCCTGGGGTTTGGTTCAAAGTTCATATAATATAAACATTAAAAGGAAAAAAAAAAAAAAAAAAAAAAAAAAAAAGAAAATAATAAAAAAAAAACAGAAAATAAAAAAAATTGATTTAGAATCTTTTTTGTAATCACTTCTGATATAGACTCCCACAGATGAGAATATAGCCAGGAGACGAAAAAAAGTTCTTAATCCGTAGACGCTTCAATTTTTATTCATATTTTTTGTCATGCTTATTTTACTCTTCGTGAGTTTTTCACACCAATACTCTCTGGCTTATCATATTACTCCTTTCGAGTTTTTTTCACACTAGGTGTAACTGGTTTATTCTATCACTCCTTGCGATTTTTTTTACACCAGGAGTAAGTGGCTTATCATATCACTCCTTGCGATTTTTAATACCAGTAGTCACTGGATTGTATTACTCCTTTCGATTTTTGTTCGCATCAGGAGTAACTGGTTTATCATATTACTCCTTGCGAGTTTTTTTTACACCAGGAGTAACTAATTATATCACTCACTGCGAATTTTCTGCACGAGGAGTAACTGATTTATCTTATTATTCCTTGCGTTTTTTTTTACTTTAGGAGTAATTAGTTTATTATATAACTCATTATGAGTTTTTCTGCACCAGTAGTAACTAGTATATCATATAACTCCCTGCGAGTTTTATTTTTACACCAGGAGTAACTAGTTTATTATATCAGTCCTTGCGAGTTTTTCCGCACTAGGAGTAACTAGTTTATCATATAACTCCTTGCGAGTTTTATTTTTACACCAGGAGTAACTAGTTTATTATATCAGTCCTTGTGAGTTTTTCCGCACCAGGAGTAACTAGTTTATTATATCACTCATTGCGAATTTTCTGCACCAGGAGTAACTGATTTATCCTATTACTCCTTGCGAGCTTTTTTTTAACACCAGGAGTAACTAGTTTATTATATCAGTCCTTGCGAGTTTTTCCACACCAGGGGTAACTAGTTTATCATATAACTCCTTGCGAGTTTTATTTTTACACCAGGAGTAACTAGTTTATTATATCACTCATTGCGAATTTTCCGCATCAGGAGTAACTGGTTTATCATATTATTCCTTACGAGCTTTTTTTTAACACCAGGAGTAACTAGTTTATTATATCAGTCCTTGCGAGTTTTTCCGCACTAGGAGTAACTAGTTTATCATATAACACCTTGCGAGTTTTATTTTTACACCAGGAGTAACTAGTTTATTATATCACTCATTGCGAATTTTCCGCACCAGGAGTAACTGATTTATCATATTATTCCTTGCGAGTATTTTTTCACACCAGATATAACTGGTTTATTATATTACTCCTTACGAGTTTTTTTTTACTCCAGCTTTAACTGGTGTTTTTGAATTATTATCATTAATCTTATTATAGTAATCCCTTTTTTTTTGCTGGCACGAATAGACACAAGTCTTTTTTTTCCTTCTGGTTTACTGGTTTGTCAACCGTGAAAACTTGTTGGTCGTTGCAGCTGCAAAAAAAGGACAAAACCTTTTATGATTCTCAATTTCTTTCCCTTCTCCTTTTCTTCCTTAAATCTCGCCAAGAAGAAGAGTTCCCCAAAACAAAGGGAGACAACTTAGAGAAGAGAAACTGCTTAAATGATTTAAGCAGTTTGAATTATTATTTGGAACTTAAGTTTCTAAGTTCACTCGTAAAGCTCCTATACGATTCGGCATAACAATGTTGGGGGTAAGAAGAATTATGTTTTTTGTGGGGGGTAGGGGATGGGGGTGGATTGAATCAATTGTTGCAGAAATTTGATTCTGAAAACCTTATATATTATATAACTTCCCATATTCGGCTTTAATTCTTATCTATGGATGGTATATCATATAAAAATACTCTAAAAATGATCCAATATTTTTTTCTCCTTCAGTTATTACCGTTCACAAAAGTCCCATTTTGAATTTAAGTTAGTCATTTTTACACATGCGTCATATCATAAAGTGTTCGTGGCGCATAATTTTATAAGGTAAGTGCGTATATCTTTAGCACTTTGTATTTGTGTATGTGTTTGTTATTCGACGGCAGAGTGGCTAGTCTACCAACCAATCAGGGTTGCTTCCCCCTTTTTTTTTTTCCTAGCAAGAACCCAAAGAGCTTGAAGAATCGTCAGCAACTGAAGAAACAACCCGACAACACTGGTCTTTCAGTTCTGTTTCGCACGGGGCACCGACCGTGGTCGGCGACGGGGCCGATCGAACGAACATTGCAAGCGATGATTTTAGTTCCGTTGCTGTTGAGTTAACCTTGTCACCAGTGGACCCGCTGCTACTGGTTGCCGTCGCCGTGGATGTCTGTCCCGACGGCGTTGACGACGATGTCGTGGCACCCTGGGCTGTCGTGACTGCCGCTGCAGCTGCTGCCGCTGCCGCCGCCGCTGCTGCAACCGCGGCCGCTGCCGCAGCAGCTACAGCATCATCATTTACAATGTCAATCATTAAATCCCCTCCTTGGTTACCGCTGTTGCCGTCATCAACGTCCAGTTCTTGCGCGTCTTCGTTCTCACTGCTGCTCACGCCGCCATGCGCCATCTGTTCGACGACGAAGCCTACCGGCTGGGTCACGGGATAGAGCGGCACCATGCCCAGGGCAAAAGGGTTTACCGATTTACTCGCTTGCACACGTGGGTATTTCCAGTTTGGTCGACGGCCTCGGGGAACTTTGGGGGCTTCGAGAATGCTCTCGATGCTGAACGGACACTTTCGAGGGTGGTTTGAGACGGCTAGATGGTGTTTTTCAGGGCTGGCGTTTTCCTGGTTCGAATCCGGTGACTGGCTCATGCTTAAGCAACTGTCTTGAGAACAAGTTTCATCATTTTGTGGTAACTTTATGTTTAGCTTTTCTCTGCTCTGATACACTTCACCATTCGATTCAGACATTTTTCGACGTTCTTCCAATTTTCGAAGGCGTTCTTCTTGTTTCCGCCGTTTCTTTTCCAGTCTATCCATTTCTCGCCGTTTGATCTCCTCCGGGTCCATCGGCTCGCCACTACACGTCTGTGGGTGCGCATTGTGGGCTGGGCGACCAGGACCCTTTTTTGTGTTCTCTTTCTTCCGCCATTTTGCTCGTCTGTTTTGAAACCAAACCTGCCAAAAAAGAAAAAGAAAAAAAGAAGTCTTTAAAAGTTTGTTTAAAGAAAAAAAAAGTCTTTTAAAAGTTTTTTTTTTACATAAGTATTTTAGAAGTTTTTCTTTAAAAAGAAGTCTTTTAGAAGTTTTTTTTAAAAGAAAAAAGAAGTCTTTTAGAAGTTTTTTTAAGAAAAAAAAAAGAAGTCGTTTAGAAGTTATTTTTAAAAAGAAGTTTTTTTAAAAGAAAAATAAAGAAGTCTTTTTCAAAAGATATATAAGTCGAGATTGTTCGACAAATTTTAAACAATAATAATTAGTTAGTTGGATTTTACGTCCTGTCAACGCTTGTTGGGTTATTTGATGCTGAAGACGTTTTGTTTTATTCATTTTTGTTGGGAAGTCATTTTTATTAAACACTAGGAATACTAGGTTGGTTTGATTTTACGGCATGCCAACCCTTATTGGGTTATTTTATACCGAAGACGTTTTGTTTTATTCATTCTTGATAGATATTCAGTTTAAAAAAAAAATTAAACTCAATGTTTTTAGACATAATTTTTCAACTCATTTTTTCTATTTAACCCATAGATGGAACCCTAACAGGTACTACCACTCCCGGTTAGAGTGGACTTGGGAGTAATGGCGATGAAGAGGTACTGCATACTCTATTGGAACTACACCATTAGATGCAGTTTAACTTCATACCAAGGACAATAAAACCCTCAGCCACCGCTTTCTAGTACATACATGATAAAATCATAACAACGGGCGTAAATATTCGACTTTAAGTTTAATGGAATATATTAAGTTAGACCTACGAAATTAAATAATAACGCATATAAAAAGATTACACTTATTTTCATTATATTCTAATTGGTTTCTATATAAAATAATTCATATGATTGATTGGGGAATAAAATACGTTGGCGAATAAAACAATAATATTACAGATCAATAACATCAAGTAATTATTTATTAAACCCGGTTTTGTTAAAACCAGTATGCAAAACAACCACGCCATACATTCTGTAAACCTTTATTTCTTAGTGATATATAAAACACATTACAGGATTTTAAACGCACTAATAAAATGGGCTGTTTTGAGACAAATCTAACTCAGATTTTCACAGAGACATCATTAATAAATGATTTATTGTATTTATTAAATTTTTCTACTATAAACTAAATACTCATCGATAAAGTTATGGAATTCCTGAGGGTATTGTGACATAAACAGTGACGTATTTTCGGTTACAGACATAGACACCGAATCTCCATTATAATAAGATGAAATAAATCATGTTAAAAAGAGCCCATCTTCAATAGAGAAAAAACTGTTGTAAGGGAAGATATTTTTCCTGCAAAAGATATGGACTCGTCCAACGAAACACATATAAAGATAGGAATACAAAAGGTTATTCGTAATCGAGTTACGTAGAAGTATTTGTAGTCGAGTCGCAACTAGTCGAGTAGCTAGTCATACTGTTGGAGAACTGCGTGTTGACTCTATTATCTATACATATATAAAGGGCAGTTGTGTGTATGTATGTCCGAATGTAATCTCTACATATATAAAAGGTAGTTGTGTGTATGTATGTCCGAATGTAACCTATACATATATAAAGAGTAGTTGTGTGTATGTATGTCCGAATGTAATCTATACATATATAAAGGGCAGTTGTGTGTATGGATGTCCGAATGTAATCTATACATATATAAAAGGCAGTTGTGTGTATGGATGTCCGAATGTAATCTATACATATATAAAGGGCAGTTGTGTGTATGGATGTCCGAATGTAATCTATATATATATAAAGGGTAGTTGTGTGTATGTATGTCCGAATGTAATCTATACATATATAAAGAGCAGTTGTGTGTATGTATGTCCGAATGTAATCTATACATATATAAAGGGCAGTTGTGTGTATATGTATGTCCGGAGGAAACTTCGAAAATAAAACAATTAACGACAAAGTAAATATATATACACATTAAATATCAACAGGGCTTGGTCTTTGAGCAAAAATAATAGGGATTTGATTTTTATTCGTGAACATAATTAAAAAATAAAATTTAAATGATAACAGCATGGATTTTTTTTCATTTAATATTTTAAATAGTAGACATTAACATTTCTTTTCAGAGTAGCTGGATCAATGCAAAGTCTATTTTCTTTTTACATAGGGATTTAAATGAGGCATCCTACGAGGATTCAACTCACGATTCAGTAATAATGGATCTGCGGGACTAACTTAGAAAAATCCCCCCTCTACCCAGGCGACGCCGGGTAGCCGCTGCTAGTTTATTTATATTTCTGTACAAAAAGAAATAAAACTCTTCCGGATTTTCAATGTTGTTAATTAATTAATTCAGTAAAAAAAAAAAAACAAAAAAAAACTAAACAAACAAAAAAATGTGTTATTTTGACAGATACATATCTTAATTCATAAAATTAGTCCATTTCAAAATCTATAAAACAAATAATTGTTACATGTGATTTTGTTAAATCCTTCCTCTTCAATATACAGTGAAAATTATGTTTCATTCATTTTTTTCTGAGTTTTGGTGAATTTTATGAGGCATAAAAACAAACAAACAAACACGTGAAACCTTGGCCATATCTACTATGGGGCTTTGTTAGAATAAGTTATTGTTTCATTAAGTCATCGACCTATACACGAGGCATCTCCTAAACAATGGATTTCTTTTTTGAGTAATAAAATTTGTTTAATCGCGTAAATATCTTGTATGATGTGAATTAACATTTAGATATATTTGCCAGATTAATGTTGAATACTATTTTATCTTATTCTATTTATGTTTTTAATTTTATTTTCAATACTTTTTTGTTTATATTTACTCCTTTTGAGTTTTCACATCAGTATTAGCCGATGGTCTTTCACTGGAGTCTGAGTGACAGCAAGTCTCCTCAGGTCTCCAGGACTCTTCTGAGTATTCTGGCAGATTGCAGCAGTGCAGTGTTCTGAATGGTTTCAACCCTTCCTCTGATTTCCAAACTTTCCAGACCCTTTTCTAATCCTTTTGGGACTGTTCCAAGTGCACCAACTACAATTGGTATCACGTTCACTTTCATATTCCATAACTTATTCAGTTCTCAGGCAAGGTCCAGATATTTGTCCATTTTTTTCATTTTCCTTTAGCTTCACCCTGTGATCTGCTGGCACTGCAAAATCCACTAGTTGACAAGTTCTTTCTTTTTTGTTTATCCACACTAGGTCTGGTCTTCTTGCTGGGATAAGGTGATCCGTTCTTATTTCAAAGTCCCAGAGAATTTTATGCGTTTCGTTCTCAAGAACAGATTCTGGTTTATGCATATACCATTTTGTTGTATGGTCAAAATTAAATTTTTTGCATAATTCCCAGTGGATCACCTTCCCAACTATTATTATTATTATTATTATTATTATTATTATTATTATTACTCCTTTTGAGTTTTTTACATCAGCGTTGGCTGATGGTATTTCACTGGAGTCTGAGTGACAACAAGTCTCCTCAGGTCTCCAGGACTCTTCTGAGTATTCTAGCCGATTGCAGCAGTGCAGAATTCTGGATGGTCTCAATTCTTCCTCTGATTTACAGATCCTCCAGTCTTTTTTCCAAGTTTATTGGGACCGTTCCAAGTGCACCAACTACAATTGGTATCATTTTCACTCTCATGTTCCACAGCTTTTTCAGTTCTCTGGCAGGTATTTATCCATTTATTATTATTATTATTATTATTATTATTATCGAGTTTTTCACACCTGCTGTTGCCGGTGGTTCCCTAGAGGCTGAGTGACAGCAAGTCTCCTCAGGTATCCAGGACTCTTCTGAGTATTCTAGCCGATCTTAACAATACTGTAGTTTGGATGGTCTCGATTCTTCCTCTGATTTCCAATTCACCCACATTCTTTTCCAAACCCTTAGAGACCGTCATCAATTACAATTGGCACGACCCTTACTTTCATGTTCCACAGTTTTCTCAGTTCTCTGGCAAGGTCCAAGTATTTGTTTATCTTATCGCTTTCCTTCACTTTCACTCTGTAGTCAACCAGGACGGCAAAATCCACGAGATGACAAATTCTTTGAGGATTTTTTAGGCGTTTTAGTTGTTGTTATATAAAATGTTGGAATTGTTAGTGGGGAGTTTTCGTTGGTTGGTTGATAGGCTGGGTTTTACGGCATGCCAACCCTTGTTGGTTTATTTTATGCTGAATAATGGGCACTCAATTTAAAAAAAAACTCAATTTGTTTAACGCATTTTTCTCAAACTATTTGTTTTCTATTTAACCCATAAATGGAATCCTAACAGTTACTCCGAGTCAGAGTGGGCCTGGGAGTATCCAGGACATTAAGACCCTCAACCACGGTCTTCTAGCATATGTATGATAAAAAGGGTTGGGGATAGCGTTAAGGACAATAGAGTTGGGACAATATCACGACCTGATGACCTCGTACACACAACACACACACACACGAATATATATATATATATATATATATATATATATATATATATATATATATTCCAAAAGTCCAGAGAAGAAATCTTCCTTACGACACAAGAGTTTTATTTTAAAAAAAACCGTCGCAGTTTGAGAGCTCAATGTGTGCTCTTAATGTTAGAGTCACAGAGCAAATATATAAGTAAAGAAATAACAAAAGACTTAGAGATTTAGCATATAGTCTATTTCAGGGAGCTTAGACAAATTCGCTTCAGATGAGTCAGGAGAGTTAGACAATTTGTCTAAGCTCCCTGAAATAGACTATATGCTAAATCTCTAAGTCTTATGTTATTTCTTTACTTATATATATATATATATATATATATATATATATATATATATATATATATATGGAGAATTTTGAAGTGCTCGAAAAAAGAAATTAAAAAACATTATTTGAGAAACGCTCCATGGCGATAGAGAATAGTGATGTTTTCCTTTCAAGATATCGTTGATAGAGTATGTTTCTCGAAGTTAGGATAGCGTGGACACGAAGTCAACGGCGTTTGGTTACTGACAGTTTCTAGCCTATGAAATTTTTCAAAAATTCACGCTATCCTAACCTATATATATATATATATATATATATATATATATATGAATGATAGGAAAGGTTGGCGAGAGATTGTCATGGATATCCGTGCTAATTGCGCGATATGATGATGATGATGATATATATGTGTGTCTGTGTGCGCGCGCGTGTGTGAGTGTGTGCGTGTGTGTGCGTGTGTGTGTTTGTGTGCGGGATTGTTACATGTGATATACGTGTATACAGATATATTTACGATATATTTATGACTGAAGGATGAAGGTCCAGTAGAATCCAATGCGGAGTAAGAAGATGAGGAGGATGGAGGACGAGGCATGAGGGAGAAGCCACGGGCGGCTGAAAATGGCGGGAAGTGGCCGAAGACACATTGTTCATGGCCGGACAGCAAGCAGCCGGTTTCCTTATGATTCAATTCAGCCCAACGTGTCATGGAGTTTGGCTGGGGGCGAGGGAAAACCATTTTATCCATCGGTTGGTCATTGTACGGTAATGTCCGGCTTGTTTATAAATATGTTGATGTTATTCAATGGTCAGTAACATCCTGTTTCCGACATTGTGGGGTGAGTAGGGGGTTCCATTGGGGTGGGGTGGGGTCAGGGTGTTATTCAGTTTCGACTAATGCAAATAAAAATGTAGGGATGTGACGAAATTTATGGCTATTATCTCTCTCTCTCTCTTCTCTCTCTCTCTCTCTCTCTCTCTCTCTCTCTCTCTCTCTATATATATATATATATTATATATATATATATATATATATATATGAGGAAAGGGGATTGGAGTAGATCCGACAGAATGTAGTAAAGAATAGAGGGAGAAATGTGGAACAAAGGAACAAAACTCAGACAAATGTATGTAGGAAATATATTTCGCCAAACATTGAGCTCCGCTTCATCAGTTGTTTATTTGATCATTAAAGCATCATGCATGTGTTTTATAGATAAGAATGTGGGCGGGAGATGGGTGGATTAGATGATGAAGTCAAGTGGATGAGATAGCCTCTGTGAGGAAATTTGAATGGTCAGAAGGAAATCTTTGGAATGGGGGGGGGGAGAGAAATCAAAAGAGATTAGAGAATTAGAAAGGATATGCAGAGTTAGGTGGATGAGTACACTGGGAGAAAAATAATATATATACCCCTTATCTATCTATCTATCTATCTATCTATCTTGGTCTGTTCATATCAATCTATCTATCTCTGTCTCTGTCTGTCTGTCTGTCTATGTCTCTGTCTCTGTCTCTCTCTCTCTCTCTCTATATATATATATATATATATACGAACTATTTAACGCGATGAACGCACACGTGTAGTCGACTGCTATTACTCGGTATCTCGATTAATCCAGTGGATTTAACCCTGAAGATCCTCATGGTGAAACTCGAGTAGTACTTGTACTTGTACCCATATTGTAATAAATTTGCTCTACTAACGTATTGAGCACAGTCTGTTTATATCTATCTATCTCTTTTTATATCTATCAATCTATCTCAGTATTTTCCTATCCATCTATCTTTCTCTGGTATATGCCACAAGAAATTCCTTTTTGGAGCGTCCGTATCAGTGTCGTCATCTCAGCTAAATAACGGACCATTCCGTTTTTATTATAAAGAAGAAAGGGAAGAAAAGGACATGCTACACAGAAAAAAACATAATAAATAAAAAAGAAAAAAGAGGGTGGGCAAAGATAGAGAGAATGTCTGAGCACGCAGAAGCGATAACGCTAATCTGTTTAAAACGAACATAATGAAAATATAAAAAGAAAGAAGATATATATATATATATATATATATATATATATATATAGAGAGAGAGAGAGAGAAAGAGAGAGAGAGAGAGAGGGAGTTAGATCAATATTATTATACTTTCTACATATTGAACTATCTAGTAATATCTTTTAAGTAAACATATCAAACGTTGTAATAATCAAATTACTATGCTGTGTTATATTCACAGGTCCTGCTAATATTAATATTATCTTGCTTTTTAATACACTTAAAACAATATACTACAAAAGATTGTGTCACCGGGGATGCGAGGCGACCCCTAATAATATCACTATACACACACACACACACACACACACACACACACACACATATATATATATATACATATATATATATGTATATATATAAAGCGATTACGAATTGCAAGGTAGAAGGACATTGGGAAGATTTGATTTGGTAAGCGGCCACCATTTTAATTGCCGTGATTAGCATAAAGACGCAGTTTGCAACTCGTCGTCTGACAGACAAATGAATAGTTTCGCTAGACCAACGAATCGCCGTGTCTACATATGCAAAATACAAACAAAAAACATAAAAAAAAAGAAGAAGAAAAAGAAAAAGAAGAAAGGGGTTGGCAAAGGGGTTTATAAATGTAAAAGATGTTAAAGGCAGCTAGGGTGGTGGTGAAAGTGGCGAGTCTAGAATCCCCGGGGTCATATTTTTTTGTTTGTTTTTGTTTGTGTAAATGGTTGTACGATGCCCGTCTATCTCAACGGCAAACAACAGAAACTCACAAAGAAATAAAATGGCAATAATAATAATAATAATAATAATAATAATAATAATAATAATAATAATAATAATAATTGTATAAGTGTCTTATCATTTCTTTTGTAGAGATTTATCTGTAATAGACGTATTTATGGGCGCGTTTATACCTCTTGAAATATAACTGCAAATATTTACTCGTAAAATGAATAGCAAACAGGTGACATTTGTCTTTTGGCTTTTAATTTGTAATTCGAAATCGATCTGTTCACATCTTTATATATATATATATATATATACACACACACACACACACATATATATATATATTATATATATATATATGTGTGTGTGTGTGTGTGTGTGTATATATATACATATATATATATATGCCTATATATATATACACACACACAAACACACACACACACATATACATATATATTTATATGTATATATGTAAGTTGAAAATGGAAATGAATCCGACGATATGTTGAAAGGATAAATAAACATTTATCCATTCAATATTTTCTATCCTTTATTTATTTATCCTTTCAACATACACACACACACACATATATATATATATATATATATAGACCCATATGTACTTCTCCCTCTTTTCCTGGGAATGGTGGAGTCTCTAATGGCATTGTGACAAAAGCGGTGTGCTACAACATCGGAATAAGCAAGTTCGAACCCCAGTCTCTTCTCTCTCTCCCTCCTTTCTTCTTCTTCTTCTTCTTCTCTTCTTCTTCTTCTTGCTTTCCTCCTTCTTCTTCTTCTTCTTTTTGCTTTTCTTCTTCTTGCATTTCTTCTCTTCTTCTTCTTCTTCTTTTTCTTCTTCTTCTTCTTCTTGCTTTTCTTCTTCTTCTTCTTCTTGCTTTTCTTTCTTTTTCTTCTTCTTGCTTTCTTCTTCTTCTTCTTCTTCTTTTTGCTTTTCTTCTTTCTTCTTCTTCTTTTTCTTTTCTTCTTCTTCTTCTTCTTCTTCTTCTTCTTCTTCTTCTTCTTCTTCTTCTTTTCTTCTTCTTCTTCTTCTTCTTTTTTTTTCACTGCTTTTCACCTTTCACATTTTCCTTCACTTAAAGATTTAAAAAAAAAACTCCTTCATCGTAACCATAATTTCCTAAACTTTGCCATTGTTTTGTTTTTTTGTTTCTTTCTTTTCCGCCATTTTTCTATATTATTTTTTTTTTTCTCCATTTCTTTCATTCTTCCCACCACACACACAAAAAAAGCCATAACCAAGAAACCTCTAGTGTAACCAACTCAAAACAATAAACAAATAAAAACCATTAAAAATAAATGAATAAATATATTTATTCGACAAGTAATATACTTCATCGTCCATAAATCTACAAAATGGCCGCTCAAATATTATTTTTCATAAAAGTTATCGTCTGTCTCGCTTCACTATTTACACAAAACTTATTCATTTGAATTTTTATTTATTTATTCGAGCAACTTTCCTTCTTTTTTTTCTTTTCTCTTTTTTAAAAATCTTCGTTTTGTTCTTTCTTTTTCTTCTTGGATATAAATTTACAACCGTCTCTTTATCAGAGCTTTAAGCATTTTCATATTTAAATAAAAACCAACGTTGCTTTGCCTGTCATTTAAAAACAAACATTGGTCTTTTCTTTTCGTTTCTCTTTATGGATTTATTCAAATATTTGCCAAGCGACAAAAACAAATCGAATTTTGTTTAATGCCATTTTTCTTATTCTCAGAGAAATTAAAAAAAAAATCCCACAAAAAAGACAAAAACAAAAGCAAAAAACGAAACAAAACAAAACTAGAATAAAAGATTTCATATTCGTTTTTAATGTGAGCGTCAAAATGTATATGTATGTGTGTATGGATTGGTTGGGTGGTGTGTCTGTGAAATAAAATATTTGTTACCGTATGTTCATACCTGACTATCTATCTATCTATCTTGGTCTATTTATATCTATCTATCTCTTTTTATATCTATCAATCTATCTGTTTATATGTATGTATGTATGTATGTATGTATGTATCTACCTATCAATCTATTTGTTCATATATTTCTCTCACTATCTATCTATCTATCTATCTATATATATATATATATATTGATCTGTTTATATCTATCTCTGTTTATATTCATCAATCTATCTATCTCTGTTTATATGTATGTATGTATGTATGTATCTATCTATCTATCTATCTATATATCTGTCTCTCACTATATATATATATATATATATATATTATATATATGACCACGTGTTTATTTTGCTCACACACACACACACACACACACACACACACATATATATATATATATATATATATATATATATATATATATATATATATACACTATATTTTAACTACTAAATTAATTAGAATTTGGTAAAAACTCACAACTCAGAATTTCACGTGCTCGATCTTTAGGTAAACCTGTATTTTATAGTTAAAATATCGTGATATTGCTGCGCATTTTTGTGCACCAAGCACTATATTCTACTGATCTAAGATGCTTTTAGCGGTACAATTATATATATATATATTATATATATATATATATATATATATATATATATTATGTAATATATGTGTGTGTGTGTGTGTGTGCGTGTGCTTGTGTGTGCGTGTGTGTGTGTACGTAACCCTAGTAAATAAGCACGCGTAGTTGTTGGTTGGAGCTTGAAGTGTTTGATCCCAGACATTCAATACAAATCCTCGATTAATACAAATTCTTCTTAAAATGTGACAATAAAAGGTCTTTCTCACATCAGTGTTCCATTTGGAAGTTGGGAATCCGGGTACCCACCAAAAACGAGCCTCTCCCCCACCAAACATGACAATCAACTTTTGATTAAAATCTCGACATGAAGATTGGGAAGTAAGGAGAAATAAATTTCACCAAGCCGCCATTAAGATAAATGTGTTGTTTTTTTTTAATGGAGTTGGCCGGTACTTTTTGTAAAGATTGTCTTTGAAGTGAAGTCGGGGCCCCTTACGAAATATATAAATGACCGTCCAGAAACAAGTAAATCATTAAAAAAAAAAAAAAAAACCCCCCAAAAAAAAAACAAACAAAAATAACCAAAAAATAAAACAGCGTTTCTCTGAATTTTTTTTTTAGATGAGGCTTGAAAATTTGTATTATTTAGATTATTCGGACTCTTGGATTGAATAAAAGGTTCGGTTTGAAGTTCCATGAAGGCTCCCGAGTTCAAAGAGAAGGTTCCAGAGTTCGAAATAGGTTGCCGAGTCCGACAAGAAACAACTAAAGAGGGTTGGAGGGCACATCGGCTGAAACGTTGTGTATATGACAATAAAGACGAGGACAATAGTTCAAATAATAATAAAAAAAACAAAAATAAACAAAACAAAAAAAAAACGGTGTAAGTAATATTACCAGTGATTCGCCACTGATTATTTTGCTTTTTGTTATTGGGGACAAAACTAACTGACACCGTGTCGATAAAATCGGTGTAAAAAAAAATCCAGCTATCTTTATTTGAATAATCTTGATATTTCGGACTGTTTTCCTTATCTTTATTGAGTATAAACACAACGTTCAGGCCACAGTAACCAAAGCCTCTGTGTCTTTTTTTTAATTACCTTAAAATAAGTCATCTTCAGACGATTACCAATGAACTCAAATTGTTACCCCTAGTTCAAGGGGGCTCCAAGGATATACCTAATCGCATTTCTGTTCAATAAGTCTGGTAGCATTTATATTGCTTGGAACCTCCTTGAACTAAGGGTTAGGATTTGAGTTCCTGGGTAATCGTATGAAGATAACTTAATTTAATGTAATTAAAGACTCCCACCTGAACAGAGCACGAGGTTACTGTGGTCTGAACGTTGTTTTGGTTTTGGTTGGTTGGGTTTTACGGCATGTCAACCCCTTGGGTTATTCTATGCCGAATACTTCTATTGGTAATTAGGCATTCAAAAATGTTTAATGCCGAGAAAGTTTTGAAATAATTTCATTTTTAATGGATAATACAATTTTGTTTATAAACTCATGTTTTCTATTTAACCCATAGATGGGACCCTAACAGGTACTACCACTCTGGGTCAGAGAGTACCTGGGAGCAATGGTGATTAAGGGGTGTTCCACATTCCCCAAACCTCCAAAACTGGAACCTCACCATCAGATAGAGTTTAACGTCATTCCCAGGACATGTAGACCCGCAGCCACTGCCTTCTAGAACCCATATGATAAAAGGGGTTGGGGCTTGCCATAAGGGCAATAGGGTTGGGAATCTGAACGTTGTGTTTATACTTGTGTTTATAATGTTGAAGTGCGTGGTGTAATGGTTAAAGTAGTATGAAATGGACTCGTAGACCCGAGTTCAAATCCTGGAAGAAGCTACAATTCACATAGCGCTAATAATCTTAGGAAAGGTATAAATCCTACTATCCTCCCTCCAGCTATGGGTAAATAGTAGGTCAGACTGGGCTCTTTAACCTTGGTTAGGTAATCAGTCTAGAAGGAAAACTCTTAATTCAAACCTGTTAAACTCCGCTTGGGGTGGTCATTACTAGAATAGGATCAGTCCTAATTAGTGATCTATTTTCACTAATAATGATAAATAATAATAAAAATAAAATGAAGATAAAGACAACAGTCTGAAATTTCAAAATTTATCTTTCTCTTCTTTCTTTCTCTCTCTGTTTCTTCTTTCTCTCTTCTCTCTCTTTTTCT
>CM042162.1:1620552-1623052 GCA_023376005.1 Doryteuthis pealeii
GTTCTCGGGAAGATCAGTTGATGCGATTCCCGAGCGGTTTGAGGGGCTGGAGGCGAATGCTGGAGCTCATATAGAATTTCAAATAAAACTCCAGATCACGTGTGTTCTTCTCGTGTTAATTCTTTGTAAAAATAACGATTCATAAATAAATTATAAGATCTTTAAAATAGGGAGTTACTCTGCAATCAGCCCGTATTTCTATTCTGCATTTTTAGAAAGCGATGAGTTTGCAAATATTTGAAAAATGTGACGCACACTTTGACTCGAACCACGTACATGGACTTTTATTTGTGGTGTTGCTTTCAAAACGAGTCTTAAGAAGGCGGACTCCGCGTCATGTTGACACCAAATACATTAATTTGACTTTCTATCTTTTTTTGTGAAAAAAAAACAAACAAACAAACAAACAAACAAACAAGAAGTCCCACTCCAATAGCCTTTATGTAATCAAAGTAAATCGTAGATAAGTAAAGTCGGTTTCGGTAACGTTGGGAATATTTAGTGTCTCGGATTTACAAGCGACAACGTCAAAATTGATTAAAACTAACAAGTAAATCTCATGAGAATGCGAACGAATGGAGAGAGAGAGAGAGAGAGAAAAGAGAGAGAGAGAGAGAGAGAGACAGACAGACAGACAGACAGACTATGTGTATGTGCGTGTGTGTGTGTGTGTGAGAGAGAGAGAGAGAGGGAGAGGAGAGAGAGAGAGAGAGAGAGAGAGAGAGACAGACAGACGACAATGTATATGTGTGTGTGTGTGTGTGTGTGTGTGTGTGTGTGTGTGTGTGTGTGAGAGAGAGAGAGAGAGGGAGGGAGACAGATAGACAGAGAGAGAGAGAGAGAGAGAGAGAGAGAGAGAGAGAGAGGTAGAGAGGTAGAGAGAGAGAGAGAGAGAGAGAGAGAGAGAGAGAGAGAGAGAGAGCGTGTGCGCGCGTGTGGTGAGAGAGAGAGAAAGAGTGTTTATGTAGGAGAAAGATAGTGAGTGTATGTGTGTGTGTGAGAGAGAGAGAGAGAGAAATCTGTGAATGTATTATTATTATTATTATTATTATTATTATTATTATTATTATTATTATTATTATTCTACCATTTAGAATATGTGAGAGAGTGTGAACATGTGTGTGTGTGTCTGAGAAAGATAGTGAGCGTATGTGTTCGTGTATGTGTGTGAGAGAAAGAGAGTGTGTTCATGTAGGAGAAAGATAATGAGTGTATGTGTGTTTTATAAAGAGAGAGAGAGAGAGAGAGAGAGAGAGAGAGAGAGAGAGAGAGAGAGAGAGAGAGAGAGAGAGAGAGAGAGAGTGTGTGTAATTCACCAACGGTATTCTTGACAATTCCATGATATAGGAAACCAACACAGCCCATTAATTTCCACAGAAAATCGTAATGTACTTAACAACATAAAAAAACCCTAAACAAACAAAAAACAAAAGAAACAACACACACACACACACACACACACACACACACAGACACACACACACACACACACACAAGCATGTACGCACGTAGATGCACGCACATTTCTTGCCCAGAATTATGTTACACCATTCAAATATTACACCAATTCAAAGTATGAATGAATCCCCAGCACGCGATTTGGAATTCACCTGAACTCTGACCCTTCACAAACTCAGCGACTCCAGTACTTGAAACCCTATAGATCATTTTGTTTTTTGTTTTTTTGTTTTTTTTTCTAACGAAATCCCCGAACAATCTCCGACCCTCAGCCGCCATTACTTATAAAATCTGACAATGTCGTTTTTTCGATTTAAAAAAAAAAAAAGCCTTAACACGTTTTTTTTTCCATTTCTTTTTCGACGTCCCCAATCCGTGTTCGAACTGTATGCGCGCGTGGCATAATGGTTATACAGTCGAAAGGAATAAACTCAAATACCGGAACGAGGCTGTGTACATTTCACATCATCGCTAATACCATTGGGAAAGGTAGGTTTCACATAGCACTATTACGCTTGGGAAAGGTATGCATCCAACTACTCTTCCTTCAGCTGTGGGTATATAGTAGGGTAGATTGGGCCCTTTAACCTGGTCTTTATTCGAGAAGAGAGACTCTGAATTCAAACCTGTAAAACTCCGCTTAAAAAATTGACCTTGTGTCGCATCCTGCTCGTCCGGAGGTGTTGGTAAATATATATACGCCCGTTTCACGTGTCAAAATTTACCCTATAAAACGCCGACGCTGCATAATCTTCATACTCAGAAATTAGTGATTTGATCTAGAAAATATCCTCAATCCCCATGTAGTGTTAATCTATAAACATATATAAAGGACAGTTGTATGTATGTATGTATGTCCGGATGAAACTATGAAAATAAAACAATTAAGAACAAAGTAAAAATATATATATACACATTAAATATCACCACTTCTTGCTTTTTGTGCAAAAATTATGAAGATTTGGTTTATATTAAAGATGTTTAAAAATCAAATATATACCAAGAAATAGCATTGAAATTCTACTTAAAAATGTCCAGCATT
>CM042162.1:1625552-1630552 GCA_023376005.1 Doryteuthis pealeii
ATATATGTTCTTATTTAGTTTCATTAATCTTTCTAATATAATCTAATACATTGTTAAACTAAAACTGAAATACTTGCCCTCTGACGGTGCATATTTTTGCTAGTTTGTACATCAATACGCATATAACTAGATCTATATGTATAGACGTGACCACACCCAATTCTCTACCCACAAACAATTCTCTATTCCCCCCTCACGGGTTTTAAGATCTGGTTCCAATTATTAATTTAATCCAATTTCTTCTTCTTCTTCTTCTTCTTCTTCTTCTTCTTCTTCTTCTTCTTCTTCTTCTTCTCTGTTATTTTTATCTGTATTTCTGTCCTAAAATTCTTCTTCTTCTTCTTCTTCTTCTTCTTCTTCTTCTTCTTCTTCTTCTTCTCTTTTACTGCCTTCTTCGTTTACTGTCTTCTTCTTCTTCTTCTTCTTTCTTCTTCTTCTTCTTCTTCTTCTTCTTCTTCTTAATCGATTTTCCCGCCAAATCTTGGTTTGTGTCTAATTGTTAACACGTTCCGCCATTTTTGAAATTCGCATTTCATAAAATTGCTTTTTATCCAAAAAGAAACAAATAAAACGTTTTTGTTCGCTCCAATATTGAATACATCTTTATTTAAACAAATCATTTTTTTAATTTTAATTTTTATATCTGTATTTTTGGTCACATGACTTATCTCATTACTAATATGCGAGACCATTTTTAGCTTCTTTTATACAAATTAAAAAATAACAAAAAAACAAAAAAAAAACTCGAGTGATTTGACTGGTCTCCGTCTGTCAAAGCTGACAAGGGATATAGCAGCCACACACACACACACACACACACACACACACACACACACATATATATATATATATATATAATATATATATGTGTGTGTGTCTGTGTGTGTGTAAAAAATGGAATTAGTAGTTGGCGGAGTGGCCAATTGTCAGTAACAGCCGGACAGCGAGGAAGTCTATCACCTTTTCGCTAGCGCTAGACCAGAGAGACTGTTTTTGTTGAGGTGGAGCGCCACAACTACCGTCCGCTCCCCACTCTACCACACAGATCAGATTACTCAATCTACGCTACTCATGCGCTGGTTGGCGGGAACCAGTATCGAACTAGGAACCTTTTTGGGTCTTTATCGTAGCATGATGGTAGTAACCTAATCTCGTTGATCAATTCGCTCCGCTACTCTGGCCTTGTGTCAGGCTTAGCTCGAGTTAGTAAACAATTACAAGTGATCGAATTAACGCGACACGGACGATCCGAGTTCAAATCCTGGACGAGGCGGATTGCGTTTCGCTTAGCGTTAATGCTCTTGTGAAAGGCATGGAACCATCTATTCCACCCCCTAGCTATGGGTAAATAGTTGTAACGTATGGGTAGTGGCCTGTTGTCGGTATCAGCCGAGCGGTGAAGGAGTCTATCCACTTTTCACTAGCGTTAGACCAGAGAGATTGTTTTTACTGAGACGAGGCGGATTGCGTTTCGCTTAGCACTAATGCTCTTGTGAAAGGTATGGAACCATCTATTCCACCCCCTAGCTATGGGTAAATAGTTGTAAAGTATGGGTAGTGGCCTGTTGTTGGTATCAGCCGAGCGCCGAAGGAGTCTATCCACTTTTCACTAGCGTTAGACCAGAGAGATTGTTTTTACTGAGATAGAGCACCACACTTACCATCAGAAAAAGAAAGAAAAAAAAAGAATTAACTACACAGAAATATAAATATGAACGTACAATGAACATGGTTCCTTAACCTTTAGGTATAACATTACCCTAGACACGTTGAAATGCCGTTAAAATCAGTCAATCAATCAATCTCAATTTCAATCTTTATATTTTCGTTTGCCTTTCTCTAATGTTCTAGACTCCGCCCACATACTTTTATCTTTTGTTTACGCCCACATTTCTTATTATCCAATCCGTTCATTTTCTCTCTCCTTAAGCCATGCCTACTTAATCTTTCTAAAATTCTTTTTTTTTCTACCATGATATTTTCTCTCTTTTCTCTATATCCCTCTCTCTTTTTATTTCTTTCAATTCTTTTCTTTTTCTATTCATTTACGTCTTTCATTACCCCGCCCACTTTTTTATTAACCAATCATTTGAATTTTTATTTTATTTTATTTTTTTTCTTACTATTTTTCACCTTAATCTTAAATTAATCTTCTAATTCACTATTTTAACTCCGCCTCTTTTCTTTTTAGTCAACTTAAAATTATTAATTAAATTCCGCCCCCTTTTCTACTACGCCAAGCCAGTCTCTGCCATTTTCTTTAATTCATTATCTCTACCTATTCCTTCAGAGAAAGTCTCCGCCCATTTTCCTCCTACTACTCAAACCTATGCATATTACTTCTCCTAGTCCATTCTCTACCTTTCCCTCTTATTTTCGCAAAGTCTCCGCCCCTTTTCCTCCTCCTAACCAACCTTTGAATATTACTCCTCCTGGCCATTCTCTACCTTTCCCTCTCATTTTCGCAAAGTCTCCGCCCCTTTTTTCCTCCTCCTACACCAAGCTTTGAATATTACTCTCCTGGGCCATTCTCTACCTTTCCCTCTCATTTTCGCAAAGTCTCCGCCCCTTTTTTCCTCCTCCTACTCCAATCTATGCATATTACTTCTCCTGGGCCATTCTTTACCTTTCCTTCTCATACTTACAAAATCTCCGATCATTTTACTCCTTCTCCTAACCCAACCTTTGCATCTTCCTCCTCCTTCCTTTATTTTCCTTTTCGCCTTCTTTGTCTCCTCCCCCTTCTCCTCACCGGCCTGTCTTCATCTTATTCACCTAATTCACCTTTTCTTTTATTTAATAATTTCACTCAGCATCTTTTCGCCATTTGCATGAATTCTCTCCACCCCCCTCCCCTCTTCACGTTTCTTCTCCTCTCATACCACCCCACCCCCCAGACACTCATCGATTGCCATCACGCCTGATTCCCGAATAGCCGACTGGCTTCATCATCATCCTTATCTCCAATGGCTTTTTCGCCTTTTGCTATTTTTTTTCCACCCCCTCCCCTCCATTACCCCCTGCACCCCTCTGAATCGGATCTTTACGAATTTCAGCTTTTCTTTCCTTTTTTTAAAAAAATAACACCCTCCCCCTACTCTTATTTTCATCCTCCCACTCCACCTCCAGTTAATCGATTATCTCCCTTTGTTTTTCACTCTTCACCTTTTATTTCCTTCATTTTCTTCTTTTCTTTATTTTTCCCAAGTATCTTCTTCTTCTTCTTCTTCTTCTTCTTCTTCTTCTTCTTCTTCTTCTTCTTCTTCTTTGATTTTTTAAAATCTGTATTTGTGTCCTAAAATCTTAACAGTTTTCTCTTTTCTTCAATTATTTAATGGCATATCATCCGTCGTTGGTTATCTAATGCCAAAGCCATCCCTGTAGAAGAACAGCAGTGGTCTTATTTAACCCATAACTAGAGGGAAGAGGATGATTCATACCTTTCTCAAGGGTATTAGCCCGAACGTAAACGTAATTGCATGACTGGAGTTCGAACTCGCTTACTGCGATATCGCAGTCCAGCACATTAGCCACTATGTCACGGGTACCCCCCCCCCCGATGAATGTGTGTAGAAACAGAGATTGGATAAAGTTGTGACACTCGTTATCAAATTTTCTGATTTTGCTGGAAAATGAAAGTAATAACTTCAATTTAAGACAGTTGATGTCCTTTCGGTAGAGCCGCCACCTAGGAATCGCAAGGTTCCGGGTTCGATCCCGGTCCCCGCCAACTCAGCGCATGATAAGCACAGATTGGGTAAGCTGATATGACGGTAGGTTGTAGCGCCCATCTCAGCGCGTAAAAAAAATCTCCCTGGTCTAGCGCTAGCGAAAAGGGGATAGACTCCCTCGCTGTCGGTTGATACCGAAAATAGGCCATTCTGACGACTTTACTTTATTTTTATGTCCTTTTGTAGATAGTCTTGTTGTAAGAAGAAAAGGCAAAGCAATTCTTAAAAAAAAAAAAGAAAAAAGAAAAAAAAAGAATCCTTCGAAAAGAAAGAAAGAAAGAAAGAAAGAAAGAAAGAAAAAATATGTCGTACTTAACCCCAGTTAGACAGCGAAACACGGATGATCGGAGAATGGGTCGGATGATAGATGACGGAAAGAAAAAAAAAAGAAAAAGAAAAAGAAATCACGTGACGAAGGGGGGTGGAGTGGAGTGGAGGTGGGGGTGGGGGTGTTGGTTTTCGAAAATGTTATCGGCAAATGAAATCTTTAAACTCCGAGTGAAACTAATTTTTCACTCATTGCTCCCAATTAAAGTTTAAAAAAAAAAAAGAAAGAAGTTTTCTCTAGATATGCAAAACCGAACGTTTCTGTCTGCAAAAGCCGAGCCTCACCAACCCTATCCCGACAAATCAACCAATATCCCCTCCCACACGCCAACCGTCTCTTTGCTTTTTTTTTGTCATTATCATCACTCTTTCCCAACTTTTACTTTCGATTTTTCCTCCTCTAAATACTGTTTACTGTCATACTAAAGACAACCCCCCTTTTTTTGTGTATGGGGGGGGGTTATTACTCCCATAAGGGGGGGGGCACAGTCAGCGTACTCTAAGGTTTGGTTTGTTTTCTTTTGTTTAATGGCAAATCAACATGGGTTATTTAATGCCAAAGCCATCCTTGTAGAAGAACAGTAGTAGTACTTAGTATTATTTGGATTATTTGGACTATTGTCCACTACGCTATGTGTCCAATGGGACACATAGCGTCCTCTATTCTCAGAGCTGAGTATGCTCCACACGCCCTAGGCCTCGAAAACTGAAGCTTCGCTATGAGATGCAGTGTCATACCCAGGACACTCCTTTGGGGTCATATCCCTCTACAGAAGATTCATACCTTTCCCAATGGTATTACTGCTATGTAAAATGCAACCAATTTCGTCCAGAATTTGAACAAGTGTCGTGTATCTATTTCCTAAAAACGATAATTACCACGTACACCTCCTTGAAGAAGAACAGTAGTGGTACTATTTAACTCCTATCAGAGTCATTGGC
>CM042162.1:1635552-1648052 GCA_023376005.1 Doryteuthis pealeii
GGTGTGTAATAAAAGTATCGAGATTGAACCTGAATTTACCAAGATATAAATGAAGAATGAATGGAACGTTAATTTTTTCAGAATACAAGGTGTGTCATAAAAGTGCCGAGTTTGAATGTGTATTTACCAAGATAGAAATGAACAATAAATGGAACGTTATTTTTTTTTCAAAATACACAGCCACGAGGCCGGTTTTACTATTTCTAAGTCCAAGGGTGCTGTGGGCACACACATTGAGAGAGAGAGAGAGAGAGAGAGAGAGAGAGAGAGAGAGAGAGAGAGAGAGAGAGAGAGAGAGAAGAAGAGAGGAGGAAAGAAGAAAGAGTAAACGGTATGTAAATATCTTGACATAAAGTACCATTAAAAGTAATGACTATATATATATATATATATATATATATATATATATATATATATATATATATATATATATGCAATGAATATATATATGCAATGATATATATATATATATATATATATATATATATATATGCAATGAAATAAGTTATTATAATGAAGATAATTTAAAGTTTTTCCTTCATCTATTCTCTCTCCCCTCTCTCTCTCCCTCTCCACCTCTCTCTCTCTCTCTCTCTCTCTCTCTCTCTCTATATATATATATATATATATATATATATATATAAAGTCATATATATATATATATATATATATATATATATATATAAAATATCAATTTCTTACTATATTGTTATATATTTCCGTGGGGATTTTTATTCGGCAACCAGCGAGGATCTCACTCACGATAAGTAATAATGGATCTGCGAGACTAACCTTTTAATCACCCCTCTACCCAGGCGACGCTGGGTAGCCACTTCTGGTAACTAATAAATTATATACAGAGCAATATTTAACTTTCAAAGAAAGAAAAAAGGATGACAGTTTGTTAAGTTTTTCTTTCTTTGAAAGTTATATATATATATATATATATATATATATATATATATATATATATATATATATATGTATATATATAATATATATAGAATATATATATATATATATATGGCTTTGAGCCGTGTATTTGGCATAGCATAAATACACATTAATCAAATCTCTTTATTCTTCTTCTGCAGCAATCCCAGAGTTCCCCACTTCCGCCTGTCCGCCCCCCCCCGTCAGTCTGTTAACTCATAATCTGTAAATGCGCCTTGTTGTCATACACAATCAAAGCGACCGAGGTGCCATCTGTCGGCCGAAAGTGGTCAAGACAAAAATGGCGTCAGTTGGTGCTGCCAGAGCGCGTCATTAGTGAGGGTTGCCGAGATGCTATCTTGGAGCATCGACAGACGGCACTACCTTATCTAGCTGTGTCCCCCAACGAGTGAGTGGGGGGTCGAAAATCTCGATATTCTTGTCTCTATTCTTTTGTTTAAAGGGGGGTAACAGACGAATGCGTTTTAATGGTAGCCGAACTGCGCCAGTGATTTGGCGGGGGGTGGTGGTGGTGGTGTGGACAGGATTGTGCAGCGGCAGGAAAATGGAAATTTCAAGAATCTGCACTTTTCGCATTTAGCAACTCTTCGGTCAGAAGAATTGAGAAAAAGGAATTGTTATTTGTTTCGATATATATATATATATATATATATATATATATATATATATATATATGTATGTATGTAGAGTTAAACAAAATACACATCTCCCTGTTAAAAATTTTATCTTTTCGAATTTTCTGGCCAACTTTTTAATATTTGGGTGGAGTTCGTGGATAAGTCCACCAAAGTTCAGCCCGAGTACTTTCGGCACTTCGAAGTGCCATCATCAGTGTGTGTTCCATTTTTTTTTATTTTTTTTTTTTTTTTTACTCGGGACCTGAACTTTGGGGACTAATCCAGAATTCCACCCAAATATTAAAAAGTTGGCCAGAAAACTCGAAAAGATCAAAAATAAAATTGTTAAACAGGATATGTGTCTTTTGTTTAATTCTACATGTATAAATGAAAAAATGCTGCCAAAATACACACACACACACACACACACACACACACACACACACACACACACACAGACATATATATATATTATATATATATATATATATATTTAATTTAATATACCAAACTTGTTGGTAAACCCGTGCGGTAAGAAAAAAAAAACGGCAAATAGTTTAATTGTAAAAATATACTACCAAACATTACCTGGGGAGAAAAAAAAAGGAAAAAAGAAAAAAAAGAAAAGACCAAGATAGTCGTACCAACGGAAAATAATCATTGATACTATAATACTTGGCCAAAAGAAAAAAAACAATTTATATGTATATATATATATATGAAAAATATATATTCATAAAAAAACCGCTAGGATATACTAAAGCTAATAAGTAAAGAGTGTTCAATCGGTGTGGCCTAAAGTCGGTATCAGACAGACAGCGAGGGAGTCTATCCCCTTTTCAAGGAGATCTGGTGATAATAAATGTGTACCTATATTTACTAATTGTCGTTATTTATTTCATCTTAGTATTTTCCTCCGGACATACATACATACACACCAACTGCCCTTTATATATATATATATATATATATATATATATATATATATATATATACTAGAAACGGCTACCCAGCATCGTCTGGGTAGAGGGGGAAACCCAGGTGTATTGGTTCGTTTACTTTTGAGATTTACAAATGCTGGACATTTTGAAGTAGAATTTCAATGTCATTTCTATGTATACAAGGTGTCAAAAAAGTATCGAGATTTTTTAATACTTTTTGACACACCTTGTATTCTGAAAAAAATAAACGTTCCATTCATTGTTCTTTTCTATCTTGGTAAATCAGCTTCGATCTCGATACTTTCATGACACACCTTGTATTCTAATTTTAAAATCCTCATGATTTTTGCACATAAAGCAGGAACCGTTGATATCTAATGTGTGTGTGTGTGTGTGTGCGTGCGGATATATATATATATATATATATATATATATATATATATTATATATATATATATATATATATTAAGAAAATTGAAAAAGCACAGGTTTAAATAAGATGAGTGGTAAGTTTATTGACCGACGCTGCAGTGTTTCGATCTATTAATTAAATCATTTTCAGGGCATTTTTTGGTATATGGAACTGTGATAAAAATTTTTTTATCACCTTCCATATACCAACAAATGCCCAGAAGATGATCTAATTAATAGATCGAAACACTGCAGCGTCGGCCAATAAACTTACCACTCATCTTATTTAAACCTTTTTAATTTTCAAATTTTTCAATTTTCTTAATATACTAGTGTGAGATGGTCACTATTTCAGCTTTTGCTGGAATGGTGTACCAAAGGCAGTATTAATTGGTAGAGTGCTCAATATAAAATAGAGCTGTTATATAATATAATAAGATAAATATATAGGTTTTACATATCTATTTATTGGGTGACAAAGGAACTTTTCACAACCATATTGGTTTCATGCGATGCATTCATCAGGTGAAGATGTTTCAAATGTGAGGAAATCGAAAAAATTTCAAAAAATTTCAAAAAATTCAATAGACATGGGATGCGTATGATTGGATAAAATGATGTGTGTATGTATGTGAAGGTGAATTGAATGTATGAGAGTGTTTATGGGCAGTATAAAGGTTGCGTACACGTAGTGACTGGAAATTTTTTCGATTTTCCTCACATTTGAAACATCTTCACCTGATGAATGCATCGCATGAAACCAATATGGTTGTGAAAATTCCTTTGTCACCCAATAAATAGATATGTAAAACCTATATATTTATCTTATTATATATATATATATATATATATATATATATATATATATATATATATATATATATATATACTTTGTCGTTAATTGTTTTATCATCGTAGTTTCATCCAGACATACATATATACATACACACCAATTACCCTTTATATATGTATAGATAGATGACGAAGTTTTTTAAAATTTTATTTTCGTGTGACAAACTGAGAAAGGGAGAATGTGATTAAAGCTTAAGTAGCGTCAAGCAGGCCACACAAATTGCTTCACACGGTGACATCGTTGAATTGAAGACGAGTCAGGTGTCGATCACGTGACGCGATCTTGGCGTCTCATTATCACAAGGAAGACATTCAGAAGCAAGATGGCCCGAAATACGAGCCGAGTCAACGATAGCCGCGTCAAGTTTATCGTTCAGAGGATTCCACACTCTGACCAGATCAACTCAGTGGAAAAAAGAAAAAAAAAAAAAAAGACAAAAAAAAAAAAAAAGAAAAGAAGATGAAAACTGGCGGGAAAAAAAAACAAAACAAAAATAACAAGAAAACACGAAGGTCTTTTCCTTCCATTTGGTCAGCGGGATTTGCATGTTATTAATGGCAAAAAAAAAAAAAATCCATTCTGTTATTTAAAAAATATTTTCACTCACAAAATATAAATATAAATCAAATCTTTATTATTTTTGCTCAAAAAGCAAGATCTGGTGATAATGAATGTGTACCTATATCTACTTTGTCGTTAATTATTTTATCTTAGTAGTTTCCTCCGGACATACATATACACACATACATACATTCACACCAACTGCCCTTTATATATATATATATATATATATATATATATATATATATATATATATATATATATAAAGGGCAGTTGGTGTGAATGTATGTGAATGTGTGTATATATATATATATAATATATTATATATATATATATATATATATAAGCAGCGGCTATCCGGCGTCGCCTGGTAGAGGGGGATTTTTTAAAGTTTGTCCCGCAGATCCATTATTACTAAATCATGAGTTGAATACCCGTGGGATTTCCAATTTAAATCTCTATGTAAAAAAATAAACCTTGCATTAATCCAGCTACTCTGAAAAGAAATGTTAATGTCTACTATCTAAAATATCAAATGAAAAAAAAAATTTATGCTGTTATCATTTAAATTTTATTTTTTAATTATCTTCACGAATATAAACCAAATCTCTATCATTTTTGCTCAAAAACCAAGTCCTGGTGATATTTAATGTATATATATATATTTACTTTGTCGTTAATTGTTTTATTTTCGAAGTTTCCTCCGGACATACATATACGCACAACTGCCCTTACACTAACACTAATACTAACACTAACCATAACAGCCTTACTCTAACCCTAATCCTAACCCTAGTGTCTCAAACGTTTTGGGTATTTCTGTGAAATGTAATTAAATGTAATGATTTTTATACATAATCTAATGATATTATCTCTTGTGCGCTATTCTACATTAGTACCAATGCTTTTTATACGTAATCTAATGATATTATCTCTTGCGCGTTATTCTACATTAGTACCAATGCTTTTTATACGTAATCTAATGATATTATCTCTTGCGCGTTATTCTGCTTTAGTACTAATGCTTTTTATACGTAATCTAATGATATTATCTCTTGTGCGCTATTCTACATTAGTACCAATGTTTTTTTATACGTAATTTAATGATATTATCTCTTGCGCGTTATTCTGCTTTAGTACCAATGCTTTTTATACGTAATCTAATGATATTATCTCTTGTGTGCTATTCTACATTAGTACCAATGCTTTTTATATGTAATTTAATGATAATATCTCTTGCGCGCTATTCTGCATTAGTACCAATGTTTTTTATACGTAATCTAATGATATTATCTATTGCGCGCTATTCTGCATTAGTACCAATGCTTTTTATACGTAATTTAATGACATTATCTCTTGCGCGTTATTCTGCATTAGTACCAATGCTTTTTATACGTAATTTAATGATATTATCTCTTGCGCGCTATTCTGCATTAGTACCAATGCTTTTTATACGTAATCTAATGATATTATCTATTGTGCGTTATTCTGCATTAGTACCAATGCTTTTTATACGTAATTTAATGATAATATCTCTTGCGCGCTATTCTGCATTAGTACCAATGTTTTTTATACGTAATCTAATGATATTATCTATTGCGCGCTATTCTGCATTAGTACCAATGCTTTTTATACGTAATTTAATGACATTATCTCTTGCACGCTATTCTGCATTAGTACCAATGTTTTTTTATACGTAATCTAATGATATTATCTATTGCGCGTTATTCTGCCAAGAGGCTAAGTGGTTTATTATCGATTGATTTTCCTTTTTTTATTAAATGCTAATAGCATAAAATTAATGTGAATAAATAGATAAATATATAGATAATATATAATAAATATATAGATAAACTAAAAAGAATTATAGATGTAGTTTTAAAAAAATCTATAAAATACATTCCAGTGGTCGAGATTAAGTTGATTGGGTACGACTTGACTATCGATAAGATGACATAAAAGGTGGGCGATATTTTAAAAAGTATTAAAGCAAGGAGATGCTTCAGATTAGCGACAACAGCTGGCCATTTGCATCGTCGAGTTGGTTGGTTGCTTTTTACGGCATGTCAACTCTTATTGGGTTATTTTATACCGAAGACATTTTGTTTTATTCATTCTTATGAGTATTCAAAATTTTTTTTTTTCAAACTCGATTTAAAAATTTTTTTTTTCAAACTCGATTTAAAAATTTTTTTTTTTAAACTAATTTTTTTCTATTTAACCCATACATGGGACCATAACAGGTACTATCACTCCGAGTTAGGGTAAACCTGGGAGTAATGGCGACGAAGGGGTACTCCACTGGAACTTCCCCATCGCATAGTTTAATGTCATACCCAGGACACAAAGACCCTCAGTCACCGCCTTCTATCACATATATGATAAAAAAAGTGTTGGGGGTTGCCATAAGGGCATTAGAGTTGTAGCAATCATATAAATTATTATTATAGATAGAGTTAGATTTGCCTCAAAACTGCCCATATTATCAATGTGGTATTTGCCACATTACCCACATGTACGGGTTAGGCACAAGGCCTTACTAATGTTGGACCACCCACAAGCCGTGACTCATGGGTGGTGGGTGTAAAAATGCGTGGATCCCATCGGCAATAAATCCAGCCCTGCCCTGCCCCTTTAAATCAAGGGGACAGGTGTTGCCTGGGGATGTATTTGCCTCATACCCCACTTGTATGGGCTGGGCGCAAGGCCTCGTTTTAACGTGGGCCCACCCACAAGCCGAAGCTCATGGGTGGGAAAGAACAAAAATTGCGTCGATCCCGTCGGCATTCCCCCTCGAGGGGGCGCCTCAGGCGCTGGGCAATAAACCCAGCCCTGCCCCTTTAAATAAAGGGGGCAGGTGTTGCCTGGGGTGGGGGTATAGCCCCCCTGGGATCAACGCTGTTAATTTACATTAACAAACACAGGCCCCGAAAGGCCCGTGGTATTAATGTATTTAAAATCCTGAAAATGTGTTATATATCTCTAAGAAATAACGATTTACATAGTGGGAATAATTTGCATAATGATTTTAACAAAACTGGGTTTGATAAATAATTATTTGTTGTTATTGATTTCTAATACTATCATGTTATTCTCAAACTTATTAAAGCATTCCTATTTTATATGGAAATCAATTAAAATAACATTGAAATAAGTGTAATACTTTTTATATGCGTTCTTATTTAATTTCGTTAGTCTTTCTAATTTGATATATTTAATTACATTAAACTTAATACTTACACCCGGGAGTGCATATTCTTGCTAGTAATAATAAAAATTGCAGAGTCTGCTTCAAAATCTGTATTCTTTTAAGGGTACTCTCTCTGACCTTAGGAATTTACAATTGATAAATTCTCCCAACCTAACACATCACTCAGTAAGTCCCTGCCCTGACTAGATGGTGCCATTAGTAAAAAAAAAAAAAGAGGGAGATTTGTATAGAGTACTAACCTTCAAATAGCACGTGTCAAACTTTGAGCCCAATCGGATTATTAGTTTATTACAGTTATTTAAGTGAAGCTATTGTTGCAAATTTTCAAAACAATGGGAAAATCTGAATTTCGTGTGTTGATAAAGCATTGCTTTCCGATGGGAAAAGATACTGTTCAAGCAAAGCAATGGCTTGATAAATGTTATTCGAACTGTGCTCCATCGGTAACAACGGTTAAGAGGTGGTATGCTGACTTTAAACGCGGTCGTACAGACACAAATGATGCTGAACGCTCAGGTCGTCCAGATTCGGCAGTTGTCCCGGAAAACACCAACAAATTTAGTGATTTTTGGGCTCCTTAGTGTGCTTCAGAATTGTATACCAATCCTGGCCCCGGAATAAACTAGTAAAATGTATATTTTCAATGTAATATCGTCACAGAGATGTTTTCACTATACTTACTTGTACTCGGGATTCAACAAGGTCCAATTTCAGGGCCAGTGCTTCACGCATGAATACATCGGGATAGTGACTGTCCTTAAAAGCTTGCTCTAGCTCATCCAACTGCCAACCACTAAAATTCGTACGTGTACGCCGCCGTTTCGAAGAGCCCTGGGCGCCATCTTTACTGTCACATTCGCTTTTATCCCCTAAAAAGAAGAAGAAAAAAAAGGGTCAGAGATTATACTTGTCTGTATGTAATTTTATAGAAAAAGAAAAAAACAACAAAAAAGAAACAAAAAAAACACAAGTTTCTTAAACGGGTGATTAGCCGACACTATAGTATCTCGTATGTTTGACAAACCCTCGTCGGGGCCTTCATCTGTTTTTATTTTTTTATTTTTCACAAAATTACATATTGTCGGATTTACATTTTTCCCTGATATACTTGTCCGAATTAATGAGATATTTATGAATACTTTTGATATTTCGGACTGTTGTTCTCATCTTTATTGTGTGTAAACACAATATTAAGACCACTGTAACCTCGGGCTCTGTTTTAGTTGTGCTTTTTTTAATTACCGTATTTGACGGCATATAAGACGCACGGACATATAAGACGCACCCCCATTTCAGCAGGTCAGATCAGGAAAACATTTTTTTGGTATATTTAAGCATATATTGTTGAAACAGAAACATAGCAGTATAAAATCAATTTGGCAGTACAGGCAAGCAATAAACATACACAAGACATCTCAATAGCAGGAAATAATAATAATGATAAAACCTCCTACGGGAGGTCTCAAACTTCACCTACGATGTATAAGACGCAGGGCAATTTTTTTGAGCCAACATTTTGGAAAAAAAAGTGCGTCCTATATGACATCAAATACGGTACCTTAAAATAAGTCATTTTCAGACGATTACCCATGAATTTAAACGAAATCGTTTCAACTAGTTCAATGGGGTTAAATGCCACCAGACTTATTGACAGAGGTGTAATCCATTTCTGTCAATAAGTCTGGTGGCATTTATGCTGTTTGGAGGCCTCTCCCCCCGCCTGAACTAGTAGTAACGATTTCAGTTCCGAAACTACGTTTGAATTCATGGGTAATCATCACTACAGATTTCACTTCCTCGTCACTGGAATAATGTTTGCCCCAGACTATCATCTCTTCGGCCCCATGAAAGAGGGTTTGAGGGGTAAACATTATTCCAGTGACGAGGAAGTGAAATCTGTAGTGAAGAAGTGGCTTAAATAACAGTCAACAGAATTTTACGGGTCAGGGATACATACTCTCATTCGAGGGGAGAGCATTGTTATTTAGAGAAACAGTGACTATGTGGAGAAGTGGGGATGTGATCCAGAGATGACCAGCTTCATTTTGATGTATGATACATGTTCTTAAGTTGGTAATTATACCTGTCCTAAACAAAAGGGCATTACTTTTTTACTCACCCTCGTGTGTATATATAATATATATATATATATATATATATATATATTGAAGAAATGGATACAATAGAAACCTACTCGAGTTTCATCGCTAGAATCATCCGGGTTAAATCCAGTGAATTAAAATAAACATTTCTTCAATAAATTTGCTCTACTTTGTATTGAGCACTTTGTATTTGTTTTATCACGGACTTAACTCCTGGATCCTGTGCACCTCCAACGATCGTGCCCATATTCACCGGTAAGCCACCTTTATATATAAATACATACATACACACACACACACACACACATATATATATATATAATATATATATATAATATATTATATATATATAAGCAAATATATGCAAGTATTTAAGTTTTAATGTTATAAGATATTATATTAAATAATAAAGGCTTAATGAAACTAAATAAGAATGCAGATAAAAAGATTTGAAACAGAGTAGGCTATAATCAAAAAATAGAACAGCTGAAACTAACTCTTCCATCACTTCCGTCTTTCATTACTAAATTTCCTAATTTAACTATTTAGTTAAAATAGGAAGTAAAGAAATAAAATTACAATTATTTCTTTTTGTTAATGGATCTCTTTTAAGATTTATTATCCAGAGATTTTTGCTTATATTCATTAAGATAAAACAAACATTTAGAAATCAATAATACCTAGCAAATATTTATTAAAATCAAATTTTAATATCCATATGCTAATTAGCCTTCCCCTATAACACTATAAACCGCTATTTTGTTTGTATATATAAAATACAATTGCATGCTATTAGTATGTAGATATTGTCAACATATAATAATGTAAAACAATTTTATCTGTGATAGAGGTTAAGTAAAAATAAAATCAGTGAGAATGCGACGTATTAACTAAGAATTGTGACTTGTGTAGTGATATAGTTTCGGTTACAGACAAGATAAACACCACAAACTCTATTATAATAAGATAATACATTTATTCTTTTAAAATTTCCCTGGTCTATGCGTATACATATTTACCAACCCCTCCGCACGAGCTGGATGTGACACAAGCCCAATTTTCTTAAGCGGAGCTTCAACAGGTTTGAATTCAAAGTTTTCTTCTCCTAGACCGTTGCCTAACTAAGATTAAAGAGCCCAGTCTGCCCTACTATTTACCCATAGCTGGAGGGTGAGTAGATTCAACCTTTCCAATGGTATTAGCACTAAGTGAAATGCAATTACCACGCCAGATACTGGGTTCCCGGTAGCGTGACGATCTATTTCCCATGACTTTAACCATTACACCACGCACTTCCTGTGTCTATGCGTATAGGTTGAATAAGGATTTCTTTATTTATATATATATATATATAATATATATATATAATATATATATATTTATCTCTATTATATTATATTAAACAGCTCTATTTTATATTGCCACATCTTACCAATTAAGACTGCCTTTGTACACCAATTCCAGCAAAAGCTGAAATAGTGACCATCTCACACTACAGATATATATATATAAATTATATATATATATATTATATATATAATATATGTATATATATATATTTATCTATTATTTATTTATTCATATTAACTAATACAAAATGAAAAGTCTGTCTAACCATTGGTTTCTGAATATCACCTTATTTCGGTGTATTCGTCGTCAGAGACGTTGACTTTTGAAAAAAATGGACAGTTTTTAAACTTTGGCTCGTGTTTACGTGATCCGTTATTCGTTCTTGCATTTTGCTTTCGTCATTCACCGGCATCACTATTTGTCGTCATAAGGGTCTCGTGTTTTTATGATGATTTTAAATTTTTTCGGGTTTATTTTTTTTTATTTTATTATTTGTTTATTTTATTATGAATAAATAAATACAGCTCTTACAGAAGTATATTGAGCCCTCTATAATCCATTTTCTCCACATTAATAATAAAATAACCTATATACTAATATATATACTATATTATATTATTTCTTATTATAATGGAGATTGTGTGCTTTTCTGTCTGTAACCGAAACTAAATCACTATTCAAGTCACAATTCCCTTTGTTATTGACGTCACATTGACCATGAATATATTTTTATTTAAACTTCAATTATTAATAAAATTGTTTTACATTATTAATACTGTTACCATATTTACATACGAATAGCATGCAATTATATTTATATGTACAACAAAATAGCGGTTTACAGTGTGAATGGGAAGGCTAATTTGCATATTGATATTAAAAATGTGATTTTAATAAATATGTGCTTAGTATTATTGATTTCTAACTGTTTGGTTTTATTATAATGAATATAAGCAAAAATCTCTTCAATAAATCTTAAATGAAATCCATTAACAAGAAGAAATAACTGTAATATTATTCTTTACTTCCTATTTTAACTAAACAGTTTAATTAGGAAAATTTACCAATGAAAGACGGGAGTAACGGAAAATGATGGAAGAGTTAGTTTCAAAGTTGTTCTATTTTTCAATCATACCCACTCTGTTCAAAATCTTTTTATCTACATTCTTATTCAGTTTCATTAGCCTTTCTAATTCAATATCATATTTTATTATAAAATTTAACTAAAATACTTGCACCCGGAGGGTGCATATATTTGCTAGTATATATAATAAAGAAATTACTTATCAACCTATACGCATAGACACAGGAGCGCGTGGTGTAATGGTTAATGGTAATATGTATATATATATATATATATATATATATATATATATATAGGTGTCTGTATGTTTTGAAACGAATGAAAAGGTTTCAACCCGAGCTTGGACACGGTCATCTCGTTCAAAAAAGCAAAAAGAGAAGGGTCAACTTAGTGGAATTAACGAACATAACTCAGTA
>CM042162.1:1650552-1660552 GCA_023376005.1 Doryteuthis pealeii
TCCGGAGGAAACTTTGAAAATAGAACAATTAACGACAAAGTAAATATTAATTAGTATATATACCCTATGTTTAACTAAGTCGATGTAATTTTTAGTTAAACTCAGATATATTTTAGGATAATATAACTAAGGAATTACATGGACTTACTTAATTTTTCTCTACTAATATTATTATTACTAGCAAATATATGCACCCTATATATAAATACAATTGCATGTTATTAGTATGTAGATATATGGTCAACAGTCTTAATGATGTAAAACAATTTTATTAATAATTGAAGTTTAAATAAAAATATGGAGAATGTGATGTAAATAACTAAGGAAATTGTGACTTGAATAGTAATGTAGTTTCGGTTACAGACATAAAAACCCACAATCTCCATTATAATAAGATTACTGCTCTATGTTTTTAATATATTGAACACTTTTGGGTTATTTACTGATGCCACTCCAACGAGAAAGATAAAGCGGCAATTAGTTACTAATATACATATATATATATATATATATATATATATATATATATATATATATATATATATAAGTAAAGAAATAACAAAAGACTTAGAGATTTAGCTATAGTCTATTTCAGGGAGCTTAGACAAAGTGTTTAACTCTCCCGACTCATCAGATTAAAATATAAAATATAAAAATTAAGATATTAAAAAATTAATTACAAAAATAAAAATCTTTTCTAAAAATCCGTTTTCTAAAAAATAAAAATAAAAATCTGTTTTCAAATGCCTTTAAAGTAATAAAGAATTCATCATTCGCATCTGATAAGTCGGGAGAGTTAGACAATTTGTCTAAGCTCCCTGAAATAGATTATAATGTTAAATCTCTAAGTCTTTTGTTATTTCTTTCCTTATATATTTGCTCTGTGACTCTAACATTAAGAGCACACATTGAGCTCTCAAACTGCGACAGGTTTTTTTAAATAAAACTCTTGTGTCGTAAGGAAGATTTCTTCTCTGTACCTTTGGATTATATATATATATATATATATATATATATATATATATATATATATATATTAGTAACTAATTGCCGCTTTATCTTTTCCGTTGCAGTGGCATGATCACAATATATATAATTGATCACAAAATAATCCTGTAATTATTGACTGGTGTCTTTATTGAAATCGATTCAACCAAAAAGAAACGATAGTTAATAAATCTATACATCTCTGAAATTATTTCTCCGAATTTTTTAGATGAGGCTTGATAATTTGTATTATTTAGATTATTTGGACTATTGTCCTCATCTTTATTGTTATCTACACTATTTCTCCGAATTTTAGATGAGGCTTGATAATTTGTATTATTTAGATTATTTGGACTATTGTCTTCATCTTTATTGTTATCTACACTATTTCTCCGAATTTTAGATGAGGCTTGATAATTTGTATTATTTAGATTATTTGGACTATTGTCCTCATCTTATTGTTATCTACACTATTTCTCCGAATTTTTTTAGATGAAGCTTGATAATTTGTATTATTTAGATTATTTGGACTATTGTCCTCATCTTTATTGTTATCTACTCTATTCTACTGAATTTTTTAGATGAGGCTTGGTAATTTGTATTATTTGGATTATTCAGACTATTGTCCTCATCTTTATTGTTATCAGTACAACGTTTTGCCGATATGCCCCCCGTTCAACTGTCGGACTCGGCAACCTACTCGAACTCGGGAACTCCCTTCTCGAACTTGAGAACCTTTTCTTCGAACTCGGGAACCTTCTTGTCGTAATCGGGAGCATTCACTGAAATTCGAACCTAACCCTTTATTCAATCCACAGAGGTATCCTGTCCTTATCCCGCTAACCATGACTGGGTACAAGTGTTAAGCTGTGTTAATTATTATTCTATGATACTGTCACCCTTGACCAGTAATTAACACAACGTAACACTCTTAACAGACAAAATCGTACTGAGATAGTGCTAGCTAGATAAATATATATGACCAAATTAAGATAGATAGACAGACAGACAGATAGATAGATAGATAGATAGATAAACAGACAGAAGCAGACTGAGATAACGCTATCTAGATAAATAGATATGAACAAATTAAGATAGATAGACAGATAGATAGATAGATATACAGACAGACAGACAGACTCATTCTGATATATCACTAGCTAGATAAACAGATATGAACAAATTGATATATATATATATATATATATATATATATATATATTATATATACATACATACACACACACACACACACACACACACACATATATATATATATATATATATATATATATAGATAGATAGATAGATAGATATACCGACAGACAGACAGACAAACAAAATCATTCTGATATATCACTAGCGAGATGAATAGATATGAACAAATTGAGATAAATAGATAGACAGACAGACAGACAGACAGACAGTCTCATATATATCACTAGCTAGATAAACTGAGATAAGATAGATATACAGATAGACATACAGATAGATAGAATCGTACTATGATATCACTAGCGAGATAAATAGATATTAACAAATTGAGATAGATAGATAGACAGACAGACAGACAGAAGCAGACTGAGATAACGCTAGCTAGATAAATAGATATGAACAAACTGAGATAAAATAGATATACAGATAGACATACAGATAGATAGAATCGTACTAAGATAGCACTAGCGAGATAAATAGATATTAACAAATTGAGATAGATAGGTAGATAGATATACAGACAGACAGACAGACAGACATCTAGAAGCAGATTGAGATAACAGTATCGGGATGAATAGATATGAAACAACTGAGATAAGATAGCTATACAGATAGACATACAGATAGTTCGATGTTGTTCCAGGTGATTTACTCATCATGAAGTGACATTTTAAGGAAACTCGAGTGAGTTTTTCATGTAAAAATCTCTTTATTGTCGAATTGAAAACTTGAATCGACATTTGATCCGTTGTCATTTGATCAACATTCTCGGCTCTTATGTTACACTACAAAACACAGGACAGACAGACAGACAACAAAATGAACAATATCATCACCAGTATCACTACCAACACCAACACCTCGACAAAAACCGTCTACTACTACTACTACTACTACTACTACTACACAATAATAATAATAATAATAATAATAATAATAATAATAATAATAATAATAATAATAATAAAGAATAGATTATATGTGTCAAGAAAAGAAGGGGGAAGAGGTCTTGCCAACATAGACGAATGCGTAGAAACCACAATCCAACAACTTGAAGATTACACAAGAAAGAGCAAAGACAAACTACTTATGGCGGCCAACAATAGTAGAAACGGCAGATGGACAAACAGAAAAACGACAAAGACTAGAAAACAAAAATGGGATCACTACCAACACCAACACCTCGACAAAAACCGTCTACTACTACTACTACTACTACTACTAATAATAATAATGATAATCTTATTATAATGGAGATTGTGTGTTTGTTTGTCTGTAACCGAAACTAAATCACTATTCAAGTCACAATTCCCTTAGTTATTGACGTCACGTTTACCATGAATTTATCTTTATTTAAACCTCAATTATTGATAAAATTGTTATACATTATTAATACTGTTGACCATATCTAATATTTTCCACGTACCCCACTTGTACGGGTCAGGCACAAGGCCCTATTTATGTGGGACCACCCACAAGCCGAGACTCATGGAGTGGCAGGTGAAAAATTGCGTCGATCCCGTCGGCATTCCCCCTCAAGGGGGGCGCCTGAGGCACTGGGCAATAAACCCAGCCCTGCCCCTTTAAATCAAGGGGGCAGGTGTTGCCTGGGGGGATGGCCCCCTGGGATCGATGCCGTTAATTATATCAATGGTCCAGAGGCCGAAGCCACTGTTGACCATATCTACGTACTAATAACATGTAATTGTATTTATATATACAACAAAATAGCGGTTTACAGTGTGAACGAGAAGGCTAATTTGCATATTGATATTTAAAATTTGATTTTAATAATATATGCTTAGTATTATTGATTTCTAAATTGTTTGGTTTTCTCTAACGAATCTGAGCAAAGATCTCGGGATAAATCTTAAAAGAAATCCATAAACAAGACGAAAGAACTGTAATTTTATTAAATACTTCATAATCTAACTAAATAGATAAATTAAGAAAAATGAAAGACGGGAGTGAAACAAAATGATGGAAGAGTTAAATCTAAAGCTGTTCTATTTTTCGATTATACCCCCTCAGTTTATCATTTTCTAAATAATTTATAATTTGATACAATATTTTATAACATCAAAACCTAAATAGTTGCACCCGAAGGGTGCATATATTTGCTAGTACTAATAATTATAATTATAATTATGATAAAGAGAAGACTTGTTGTTATTCAGCCTCGAGTGAACCACCAGCTACGACAGGTGTGAAATACTACTACTACTACTACTACTACTACTACTACTACTACTACTACTACTACTACTACTACTATAATAATAATAATAATAATAATAATAATAATAATAATACAAATACTTAGGCATTTTAGAAGCAGACAATATCATGCAAGCAGAAATGAAAGGAAAAGTTAAAAAAAGAATATCTCAGGAGAACTAGAAAACTTCTAGAAACGAAACTTAACAGCAGAAATCTGATCAAAGGAATTAATACTCAAAGGAATTAATACTCAAAGGAATTAATACTCAAAGGAATTGATACTCAGGACCATTCTTAAAATGGACAAAAGAAGAACTCAGACAGATTGACCAAAGGACGAGAAAATTAATGACCATGCACAAGGCTCTCCACCCTAGAGATGATAGAGATAGATTATATGTGTCAAGAAAGGAAGGAGGAAGAGGACTTGCCAACATAGAGGAATGCGTAGAAACCACAATCCAACAACTTGAAGATTACACAAGAAAGAGCAAAGACAAACTACTTATGGCGGCCAACAATAGTAGAAACGGCAGATGGACAAACAGAAAAACGACAAAGACTAGAAAACAAAAATGGGAAGAAAAACAATTATACGGACGCTTCAAACGACAAATAGAAGAGGTTGCACATGAAAAGACTTGGACATGGTTAAGAAAGGGAAACCTCAAAAGAGAAACAGAATCAATTATAATTGCTGCACAAAATAATGCCATAAGGACAAACTACATCAAAGCGGAAATTGATAAGACCCAACAAAATAGTAAATGTAGACTTTGCGGTAATAGAGATGAGACTGTTAACCATATATTCTGCGAATGTAGCAAACTAGCACAACGAGAATACAAAACTAGACACGATTGGGTTGGGAAGGTGATCCACTGGGAATTATGCAAAAAATGTAATTTTATCCATACAACAAAATGGTATATGCATAAACCAGAATCTGTTCTTGAGAACGAAACGCATAAAATTCTCTGGGACTTTGAAATAAAAACGGATCACCTTATCCCAGCAAGAAGACCAGACCTAGTGTGGATAAACAAAAAAGAAAGAACTTGTCAACTGGTGGATTTTGCAGTGCCAGCATTTTGGAATATGAAAGTCAAAGTGATACCAATTGTAGTTGGTGCTCTTGGAACGGTCCCAAAAGGATTGGAAAAGGGTTTGGAAAGTTTGGAAATCAGAGGAAGGATTGAAACCATTCAGAACACTGCACTGTTGCGATCTGCCAGAATACTCAGAAGAGTCCTGAAGACCTGAGGAGACTTGTTGTCACTCAGACTCCAGTGAAAGACCATCAGCTAACGCTGATGTGAAAAACTCAAAGTAATAATAATAATAATAATAATACATGGTATATGCACAAACCTGAATCTGTCCTGAAGAATGAGACGCATAAAATTCTCTGGGACTTCGAGGTACAGACGGATCACCTAATCCCAGCCAGGAGACCAGCCATAGTATTGATTGATAAAAAGAAACCCAGCCGACCACCGAGTGAAAATGAAAGAAAGCGAAAAGATAGACAAATACTTAGACCTTGCCAGAGAACTGAGAAAACTGTGGAGAATGAAGGTGAAGGTTGTATCAACTGTAATTGGTACCCCTGGAACTGTCCCCAAAGCTCTGGAAAAGAATTTGGGTGAATTGGAAATCAGAGGAAGACTCGAGACCATCGAAACTAGCGCACTGTTAAGATCAGCTGGAATACCCAGAAGGGTCCTGGAGACCGGAGGAGACTTGCTGTCACTCAGCCTCCAGTGAACCACCGGCTATGACTGGTGTGAAACTCAATAATAATTTAAAAAAAATGAAAGTTACGAAGAATTATCCCAAAACGCTTAAAACGAAGAAGAAGAAGAAGAAGAAGAAGAAAACGAGAGAGAGAGAGAGAGAGAGAGAGAGAGAGAGAGAGAGAGAGAGAGAGAGAGAGAGAAGAAGAAGATGGAGAAGGAAAGGAAAAAGAGAGAAAGAGAGAAAGAGATAATTATAATAATAATAATAATGATAATATTTATAATAATAATAATAATAATAATGAAGAAGAAGAAGAAGAAGAAGAAGAAGAAGAAGAAGAAGAAGAAGAAGAAGAAGAAGAAAGAGAGATGGCGAACACGAAGAAGGGAAAGAATGAGAGAGAGAGAGAGAAGAAAAGGGAAAGGAGAGAGAGAGAGAAGAAGAAGAAGAAGAAGAAGAGAAGAAAAGGAGAGAGAAAGAAGAAGAAGAAGAAGAAGGAAAGGAGAGAGAGAGAGAGAGAGAGAGAGAGAGAGAGAGAAGAAGAAGAAGAAGAAGGAAAGGAAAGGAAAGGAGATAGATAGATAGATAGATAGATAGAGAAGAAGCTCTTATCGTATTGGAATCCTTGGAAGTGGCAATATGTAAAGAGTTGACAACATCCCAAGGGTTATAGTTTGACCCCAGGCAAAAATGGAGGATAAAAAAAGTACATCATGCTGCGTCAATCTTGATATGCATGCCAGCCTTGAAAATCAGCATATCAATGCCTGTCATACTGATGACGCCTGGCGCTTCGACCATTCAGTCTTCCATTCATTTGAGAAAGAGTCAAAAATATGACGTGCGTGTGTCACCTGAGGTCGATGTAACAGAGACAGACATTTAAAGTGTCAGTCTAGTCACCTAAACTACGCCCTCACCCACACACAAACACGACAATAGTCCCCGTGCACACGAATACAAATAAACATATATACAGGGTGATTGAAAAGTAATTCCTTATTTTAAACTATTTATAATTTTATATATTTTATAAAAAAAAGAAGGTTCGCAAAATGTATTATGTTCTCAGAAAATTAAAAAAAATTATTTTTATCTTACATACGCGACACGTGTTTCTGATCTGTTGTCTTCTTCAGGCATTGAGTTATTATTTTGGCAAAATATGTCCGATATTTGATAGGTTGTGTGTGTTTCTGCAACTTTTCTATTATAATAACACACACCTATCAAATAAATAGAAACACACACAACCTATCAAATATCGGACATATTCTGCCAAAATAATAACTCAATGCCTGAAGAAGACAACAGATCAGAAACACGTGTCGCGTATGTAAGATGAAAAGAATACATTTTTTTCTGAGAACATAATACATTTTGCGGACCTTCTTTTTTATAAAATATTAAATTTTCTCCCGTTGGAACCAGAACAACATTTTTTTAATATATTTATATATACTAGCAAATATATGCACCCTCCGGGTGCAAGTATTTAAGTTTTAATGTAATAAAATATTATGTTAACTAATAAAATATTATGTTAACTAATGAAACTAAATAAGATACCGATAAAAGATTTGAAACAGAAGGGAACAACTAAAACTTGCTTTTTCTTCACTCCCGTCTTTCATTGCTAAATTTTCATAATTTAACTATTTAGTTAAATTAGGAAGTAAAGAATAGAATTACTGTTAATATTGTTAATGGATTTCTTTTAAGATTTGTTGGAGAGATTTTTGCTCATATTCATTAAGATAAAACCAAACAATTAGAAATCAATTATACTGAGCACATATTTATTAAAATTAAATTTTTAATATCAATATGCAAATTACTCTTCCCATTCACACTGCAAACCGCTATTTTTGTAATATAAATACAATTGCATGTTATTAGTATATAGATATTGTCAACAGTATTAATAATGTAAAACAAGTTTATTAATAATTGAGGTTTAAATAGAAATGAAATCATGGAGAATGTGATGTAAATAACTATGTGAATAGTTTCGGTTACAGACAGAAAACCCATTATAATAAGAAGATATGCATTATATTTATTTTCAATTCTTTAATGTATATTCCGGGTTATTTCCTATGTCTTACATGATCAAAGGGGAACCACTCTTGACTGATAAATTATTTATTTATTTTCCCATTAAATTAACCCTAAACCCTAACCTTAACCCTAACCCTAACCCTAAACCCTAACGCTAACCCTACATAATTATGGATCCAACGGGAGAAAAATAGATATTTTATAAAAAAGGTTTGCAAAAAGGATTATGTTTAAAAAAAACATTTTTATTAACTTACATATGCGACACGTGTTTCAGATCTGTTATCTTCTTCAGGCATTGAATTATTATTTTGGCAGAATATGTCCGATATTTGGTAGGTTGTGTGTGTTTTTGTAACTTACTTTTTGATTATAATGGTTGTGTAATAACGGTTGAACGCTACGTTATTTTTTATTATATATATATATATATATATATATGTATGTATGTATGTATATTGTGTAATCTAATATGTGCGGTAAAGTGCGGAGTTGACGGTTGGTGTGGTGCTCCGCCTCAGATGCAAAAACAATTTCCCTAGTCTAGCGCTTGCGAAAAAGGGATAGGCTGTCCGTCTGATACCGACAATAGGCCTCTCTGCCAACTTTATTTTAAACACAAACTGTCTCTGCCGGAATTTACAATCGTCTTACTGATTCCATTTTCCGGGCTATTAACCGTTAGCCGATCAGAACCCCTCAATACCCCAGAAATATGCAAGGAAGTAATTTGTTTGACAGGAAGGAAGAGGGACGCGTGAAGACTTGTCGATATAAAAATCCCCAAATATCTCCCCCCCCCCCTCCACATAAGGGACACCTATTTATTCGTTCGAAGCTTCGAGACCCGACTATTTTTGTTGCCCCCGGGGGACGGGCAGAAACAGATGCTTTACATCGATCTCCTCACGATAAGCATTGCAGAATTCTTAATCTATTTGTGACCCAGGTTCAATCCCGCTAAACGTCGTAAGAAGGGGTGGCTGGGTTTTTGCTTCTCCCAGGGTGATGAGATCAGTGTCTATCATTTAGTTTCACCTTTAACCCATGTTTATTTCGTGTCAATAATCCTTAGAGCTACCCACGTTTCGAGATACGAACGTGAACTTACATGAGAAATGGGGCTTTTAGACAGATCAATTTATGACAAAGCGATGCTTGGCCGAAATTAACAAAAGAGGCAACTGGTGGGCAAGGAAATAAACATGGGTTAAAGGTGAAACTAAATGATAGACACTGATCTCATCACCCTGGGAGAAGCAAAAACCCAGCCACCCCTTCTTACGACGTTTAGCGGGATTGAACCTGGGTCACAAAATAGATTAAGAATTCTGCAATGCTTATCGTGAGGAGATCGATGGTAAAGCATCTGTTTCTGCCCGTCCCCCCGGGGGGCAACAAAAATAGTCGGGTCTCGAAAGCTTCGAACGAATAAATAGGTGTCCCTTATGTGGAGGGGGGGGGGAGATATTTGGGGATTTTTATATCGACAAGTCTTCACGCGTCCCTCTTCCTTCCCTGTCAAACAAATTACTTCCTTGCATATTTCTGGGGGTATTGAGGGGTTCTGATCGGCTAACGGTTAATAGCCCGGAAAATGGAATCAGTAAGACGATTGTAAATTCCGGCAGAGACAGTTTGTGTTTAAAATAAAGTTGGCAGAGAGGCCTATTGTCGGTATCAGACGGACAGCCTATCCCTTTTTCGCAAGCGCTAGACTAGGGAAATTGTTTTTGCATCTGAGGCGGAGCACCACACCAACCGTCAACTCCGCACT
>CM042162.1:1663052-1664837 GCA_023376005.1 Doryteuthis pealeii
TCTCCTCCGGTCTCCAGGACCCTTCTGGGTATTCCAGCTGATCTTAACAGTGCGCTAGTTTCGATGGTCTCGAGTCTTCTTCCCAATTCACCCAAATTCTTTTCCAGAGCTTTGGGGACAGTTCCAGGGGTACCAATTACAGTTGATACAACCTTCACCTTCATTCTCCACAGTTTTCTCAGTTCTCTGGCAAGGTCTAAGTAATTTGTCTATCTTTTCGCTTTCTTTTCATTTTCACTCGTGGTCGGCTGGGTTTCTTTTTATCAATCAATACCTATGGCTGGTCTCCTGGCTGGGATTAGGTGATCCGTCTGTACCTCGAAGTCCCAGAGAATTTTATGCGTCTCTTCTTCAGGACAGATTCAGGTTTGTGCATATACCATGTATTATTATTATTATTATTATTACTTTGAGTTTTTCACATCAGCGTTAGCTGATGGTCTTTCACTGGAGTCTGAGTGACAACAAGTCTCCTCAGGTCTCAGGACTCTTTGAGTATTCTGGCAGATCGCAACAGTGCAGTGTTCTGAATGGTTTCAATCCTTCCTCTGATTTCCAAACTTCCAAACCCTTTTCCAATCCTTTTGGGACCGTTCCAAGAGCACCAACTACAATTGGTTATCACTTTGACTTTTCATATTCAAAATGCTGGGCACTGCAAAATCCACCAGTTGACAGTTCTTTCTTTTTTGTTTATCCACACTAGGTCTGGTCTTCTTGCTGGATAAGGTGATCCGTTTTTATTTCAAAGTCCCAGAGAATTTTATGCGTTTCGTTCTCAAGAACAGATTCTGGTTTATGCATATACCATTTTGTTGTATGGATAAAATTACATTTTTGCATAATTCCCAGTGGATCACCTTCCCAACCCAATCGTGTCTAGTTTTGTATTCTCGTTGTGCTAGTTTGCTACATTCGCAGAATATATGGTTAACAGTCTCATCTCTATTACCGCAAAGTCCTACATTTACTATTTTGTTGGGTCTTATCAATTTCCGCTTTGATGTAGTTTTTTGTCCTTATGGCATTATTTTTGTGCAGCAATTATAATTGATTCTGTTTCTCTTTGAGGTTTCCCTTTGCTTAACCATGTCCAAGTCTTTTCATGTGCAACCTCTTCTATTTGTCGTTTGAAGCGTCCGTTTATAATTGTTTTCTTCCCATTTTTGTTTTCTAGTCTTTGTCGTTTTTCTGTTTTGTCCATCTGCCGTTTCTACTATTGTTGGCCGCCATAAGTAGTTTGTCTTTGCTCTTTCTTGTGTAATCTTCAAGTTGTTGGAATTGTGGTTTCTACGCATTCCTCTATGTTGGCAAGTCCTCTTCCTCCTTCCTTTCTTGACACATATAATCTATCTCTATCATCTCTAGGGTGGAGAGCCTTGTGCATGGTCATTAATTTCTCCGTCCTTTGGTCAATCTGTCTGAGTTCTTCTTTTGTCCATTTTAAGAATGGTCCTGAGTATCAATTCCTTTGAGTATTAATTCCTTTGGAGTATTAATTCCTTTGAGTATTAATTTCCTTTGATCAGATTTCTGCTGTTAAGTTTTCGTTCTAGAAGTTTTCTAGTTCTCCTTGAATTTCTTTTTTTAACTTTTCCTTTCATTTCTGCTTGCATGATATTGTCTGCTTCTAAAATGCCTAAGTATTGTATTATTATTATTTATTATTATTATTATTATATATTATTATAGTTAGTAGTAGTAGTAGTAGTGTAGTAGTAGTAGTAGTAGTAGTAGTAGTAGTAGTAGTATTTCACACCTGTCGTAGCTGGTGTTCACTCGAGG
>CM042162.1:1664937-1667437 GCA_023376005.1 Doryteuthis pealeii
AGAGAGAGGAGGGTGCTAGGGTGGGGCAGTGCTTTTGTTCGTGATTTCTGAACACTAGCCTTGTGAGGGTAGTCTGACAGGGCGTTGTGGTTACATCATAGTGGCTTTCGCATACATTTTCATTACGATATATCATTTTAAACTGGATTTGTGTATATCGGCACTTTTTGGGTGACTGTTGTAATGGCACCTAGAGAGAGAGAGAGAGAGCAGAAGAGAGAGAGAGAGAGAGAGAGATTATGCAAAATAAGAAGAAATGTGTTGTTTTAACGTTTAAAGAATTGGGAGATCTCGTTAGCCGGGTGGAAATACGTGGATGCGGAAAAAGTAGGGTCGTGATATGGTTTATTTTTTTTTTTTGTTGTGCGCGTTGGTTGTGTGTTTTGTTTTTTGGTTTTTGTGGTTGTTTGGGATTTTTTTTGTGTTTTTTGTGTTGGTATTTTTAACGCAGACTTGAAGACATTGGAGTGGCTGGTATGTATGGGGTTTTTTCTCAAGCCGCGTCGCTCAGACTCGGCTGTTTAGATTTAAAATTGATCAGTTTTCGGTATTATTGAGGTTGTTGGATCATAATTCTTATACATGGGAATTTTTCATGCCAAGGTTGAGATTGTTAGGTGTTTAAGCGAATAATATCTGTGGTTTTGATTATTTGACTGGTAGAATGTGATGCAGAAGTACTGTTAGCCAAGATGGGTGGATCACGCTACAATAAGGGTAGCGGATTGATATAAAAGAAAAAAGAGATATTGAAAAAAAGAATAAATGACAGAAAAAATAACGAATGTAAATTCATAGATTCATTTAGCTATTTATAGTTTTAAAAGAGACTAAAATTAATCCGATAATGTAACATAAGAGTCGTTCAATAGATATATATATATATTAGGTATATATGTTATATAGTTGTATTATATATGTATATATATATATAGGTATGAAGTTACCACAAACGCTACTAAATAAAAAATGATCATATTCATTCTCCTCACATCACAACACACACACACACACACACACAACACATATATATTATATATATATATATATATATATATAGCGTGTGAGTCGCACAGGGATCTGTGGGTAAAGCTGATGGTAGGTGTGGCGCTCCACCTCAGATGCAAAAACAATCTCCTTGGTGTAGCGCTAGTGAAAGGGGATAGACTTCCTCGCTGATTGGTTGATATCGACTTAGGCCACCCTAAATTGATTGTTGATCTAATATCTTATCACCATTTTTCATCAAAGTTATTGTTAAGGTTTTTAAGCGAATAACTGTGTTGATTATTTGACATAAAAGTTGTATAAATATATGAGTTATATATATATATATATATATATATATATATATATACATTATATTATATATATATATAAATATATGAAAGTTGTATATATAATAATTATATATATAATTTATAATATATATTATATATATATATATATATATATATATATACATTTTATATATATATATATATATGAAAGTTGTATATATATATATATATATATATATATATATAGTAAAGTCGTCGGGGCGGCCTAGAGTCGCTATCAGCCAATCAGCGAGGGAGTCTATCCCTTTTTCACTTCCGCTAGGCCAAGGAATATATATATTCTATACACTTATACGTTCAAACTTTATATATATATATATATATATATATATATATATATATATATATATATATATATATTCTATACACTTATACGTTCAAACTTTATTGAGTTTTCTCATTGATGTTGAGACTTTTAAGTTTAAAAATAAAATTTATTTTATTTTAAATCCAAAATACGCATTTTTTATACAAATTTTAAAAGACATTCCGGTCCAGAACGTGAGTGTTACTTGAACCTCTCGTGCCAAATGGTTAAATTTTCCTCCTTCTTTCTTTCATCAATATATGTGCTATTGAAAAAGGCCGGTTTCATAAAGCATCTTTTACAATTATCTTCATTTAATTTAAAATTATTTCAGTTGAATTGTACTTTATAAACCCCACAGGTCGAAACAGATAACTATAATCGTATTATTAACATTTGTTTTTCTATCGCTTTTAGATCATACAGTCAGATTTATTTCCATATATATATATATATATATATATACATATATATATATATATATATATATATATATATATATAATATATTAATGATTTGAAGGTAATTACAATGCATATAAAAATAAAAACAAAAAGATTACAATGCGTATAAAAAATAAAAACAAAAAGATTTGATTTTTGTCTTATCGATTTCAAAGTATATATACTTTGAAATTGATAAGACAAAAATAACATCTTTTTGTTTTTAATTTTATACGCATTGTAATTGCCTTCAAATCATTAATATATTATAACATACTTAACAATGCTTCAAGCAAATTACCAATTACTTTATAATATATATATATATATATATATATATATATATATAATATATATATATATATAATATATATATATATATATGTTTAGTGTTGGTGTTGTTATGGGTC
>CM042162.1:1674937-1684937 GCA_023376005.1 Doryteuthis pealeii
TATATATCAATTCTGTACATTTACCCTAGGTAACTTTCAGGTTATTTTTTCCTTTTTGGGATTATAATAGCATCGACTGATTATTTTCAGGTGGTGCCTATGATTTCGTCTTTTCGTTTTTATGGATTGTTTTTCTCCAGGAGAAAGTTTGTATTGTGTGATTATAAATTATAGATCCGGGCGTTTTTTATACTGTCGGAGTTTAGAAATAAATAAATGAAGGAATATATATATATATATATATATATATATATATATATATATATATATATAAAGGTTTTACATATGTATTTATTTGGTGACAAAGGAACAGTCACAACCACTTTGGTTTCATGCGTCAACAATCATCAGGTGAACTTGTTTCAAATGCAAGGAAAATTGAAAAATTGCAAAAAACCGTTCCAGTAAAAGCTGAAACAGTGACAATTCCACACTATAGTATATATATATATATATATATATATATATATATATATATATATATATATATATATATATATATATATATATATCCAAAAGTCCAGAGAAGAAATCTTCCTTACGACACAGAGTTTTATTTAAAAACCTGTCGCAGTTTGAGAGCTCGATGTGTGCTCTCAATGTTAGAGTCACAGAGCAAATATATAAGTAAAGAAATAACAAAAGACTTAGAGATTTAGAATTATAGTCTATTTCAGGGAGCTTAGACAAATTATCTAACACTCCCGACTCATAAGATGCGAATGATGAATTCTTTAAGGCATTTGAAAACAGATTTTTATTTTTTATTTTTTTAAATTTTATATTCCTGTGATATGAATTCCAAATGAAATCCTTGTTGTTGCAAAAAAAATTTTATGTTGTAGTTTCACTTCCGCCACAAAAAAAATCGGTCAGCAAAAAATGTATCTCTTAAATGTATCCAATATATATATTTCTTGAACAAATTGCCTAATCAGATAAAAAATGCATCTAGTGGTGAGGTTCCAATTCTGGAGGTCTGAGGAATGTGGAGTACCCCTTCATAACCATTACTATCATGTCCACTCTGACCCGGAGTGGTTGTACCTGATAGGGTCCCATCTATGTGTTAAATAGAAAAAAATGAGTTTTAAATAATCGATACCCATCAAGAATAAAGAAAATAAAACGTATTCGGCATAAAATAACCCAACAAAGGTTGACACTCCGTAACCCCCCCCCCCTTAAAAAACAGCAATGGTTTTCAAAATTTAAAGATTCATTTGGATTATTTCAGAAAAAATGGTAAAAAAAAAAAGAATTCAAGAGGACATTTTTCGGAATTATCGTATGAGGGAGTGAACAAAATTTGATCTATAGAAATATATTAATAGTCTGTTCTGTGCAAATATATATATATATATATATATATATATATATATATATATATATATATATATATTTTGTTAAATGTTAATGTGAGAATATAGAAAAAAAGGGGTAGACGCCCAAGGAGGATATAACAAACAAATAATCATTGATGTTTTTATATTGATTGGTATCGATTATTAATGACGGACAGGATTGTCTATTGCGATCAATTTGTTGGTTTTTATTCTTGGATAAAATGGTGGGACGACATTGATAATGGCGGTTTTTGTTCTGATCAATGAGAAGGGGAAATCAAGAAAAACAGAAGAAAAGAAAAAGAAGGGGACACTTTCTTTAGTTGGAAAGAAGACCTTACGAAAGAGAAGAAAGAGAGAGGAGGGACAGAGAGAGAGAGGGGTGGAGAGAGAAAGGGGGAGAGGGAGAGGGAGAGAGGGAGAGAGAGATTGCTATATTTTCCTGGGGCTAAGCTTGTAATCTAAATGTCTTCTTGCCGTTTGGTCCCATATCGAATAAGAAGTCTTTTAAACTCCTATGCTCGCTCTCTCTCTCTCTCTCTCTCTCTCTCTCTCTCTCTCTCTCTCTCTCTCTCTCTCTCTCTCTCTCTCTCTCTCTCTCTCTCTCACACACACACACACACAACACACACACAAACACAAACACAAACATACATACATACATAAACATATACACGCACTCCCCCTCTCTCTCTCTCTTTCTCTCTCTCTCTCTCTCTACACACACACACAAACATATACACGCACTCCTCCCTCTCTCTCTCTCTTTCTCTCTCTCTCTCTCTCTCTCTCACACACACACAAACATATACACGCCCCCCCTCTCTCTCACTCACATACACACACACACACAAACATACAAACACACACAACACACACACATATATACCCAAACATATACACGCACTCTCCCTTCTCTCTCTCTCTCTCACACACACACAAACACACACACAACAGATACACAAACATATACACGCAATCTACCCTCTCTCTCTCTCTCTCTCTCTCTCTCTCTCTCTCTCTCTCTCTCTCTCTCTCTCTCTCTCTCTCATAAAGAATAAACCAAGTTGATGTTTCTATCCATTTCTCCATCCTGTTTGCCTTCCCAGCCCCCACCCCTGTCCACGACTCTATCTCACCCCCACCCCCACCCCCCGAGAAGTTGACTCCTTTCAACATCACCAAACAAACGACAACATTATCGATCTTAGATCAGTTCAATAGAATTAATCGAGATTCGTTGGTTACGCAACAAAATCTAATGGCGACGTCTTATGTAATTATAAACACTTGGCGGGAAGAAATAAAAAAAAATCTCTAACCTTTTTTTTTTTAAGTATTTTGTTTAAGTAAAAAGTAAAGTCGACGGGGTCGTTTAAAGTCGGTATCAGCCTTACAGCGAGGGAGTCTATCCTCTTTTTCTCTAGCGCTAGACCAAGAAGATTTTTTTTAAATGTAAAAAATTGAGTTAAAAAAAGAGTTATCAAGAATGATATAAAACAAAATATCTTCAGCATAAAATAATCCAACAAGGGTTAAAAGTCGTCGGTATTAGCCAGACAGCGAGGGTCTATCCCTTTTCACTAGCGCTAAACCAAAGAGATTGTTTTTGCGTCTGAAGTGGAACAACATCTACCATCATCTACTCACATTACTGCACAGGCCCCTGTGCTATTCATATGCTGAGTTGGCGAGGGCCGGTATCGAACCAGGAACATTGAGATTCCTAGGCAATTGCTCTACCAACTGAGCTAAATTTGCAGATTTAACTGGGAGGTTTAGCTCTGTCGGTAGAGCACGCGCCTAGAAATCACAAGGTTCCTGGTTCAGTACCAGTCCCCGGCAAGTTCAGTGCATGAATAGCACAAACTGGGAAATTTGATCTGTGTGGTAAAGTCGTCTCACCGATGATGGTAGGCGTGGCGCTCAACCTCAACAAAAACAAACTCCGGTCTAGCGCTAGCGCAAAAAGGGATAGACTCCCTCGCTTTTCGGCTGATATCGACAATAGGCCACTCCGCGATGATTTTACTTTTTATATCACTATGAAGCCTCTGAAATTAGTCGACCAGATCTAATACCTCGGTAGCAATATCTCCTCAACTGAAAACTATATCAACATATAAAATAGGTACGACATGGGCTGTTTTGGGCTGGTTAACGACCATATGAAAATCTCCCTGGTCTAGCGCTTACGGCAAGGGGATAGACTCCCTGGCTTTCCGGCTGATACCGATAATAGGCTTACTCTTATAAGATCACGACTTTCACTCAGGGTTCCTTAAAATATTGTTTGGGAGTGAACTTTTACTGAATGTTCGTTAAATATGATTGTTTTTTGTTTTTGTTTTTTTTTTGGGGGGGGGGCTGTTTGTATATCTTGTTTTTATTTTATTTTTTGTTTTGATTTGTTATTTAAGCAAATTTTGATTTCCCGTCGGTTGGTTGGTTGGTTGGTTGGTTGGATTTTACGGCATGTCAACCCTTGTTGGGTCATTTTATACAGATGACGTTTTGTTTCACTCTTTTTTTTTATGGATACTCAATTTAAAAAAATGCCTAATGTCACGTGACTCTTAAAAACTCTTAAGAAACAACTACACAATGAATGCAATTCCCTAACTTCTAGGCATAAAATAACCCTAGGCGGTTGGTTCCTTAGTTAGATTTTATGGCATGTCAACCCTTGTTGTGTTATTTTATGCCAAAGATGTTTTGTTTTATTCATTCTTGATGGATACTCATTTTTTTAAACTCATTTTTAAAACACTTTTTAAACATTTTTTAACTCCTTTATTTCTATTAACGCATAGATAGTACCCTAACAGGTACTACCACTTCGATTTCCCGTCTGTAAATTCCTTTCTTGCAGTTTTGTATATTCCATTGTTTTTCTTCCGTTTTCTTTAAATTCCATTTTTGTTGTTTGCGCACGACACTTCCTATTTCTCTTTTTGTTTCTGTGACGTCATTCAACTTGGGCCAGTTAAGCCGGCTCCATCCAACAAATTCACCTGTGGTGAATTCATGGAAGGAGTTACAAGGGAATATGAAATTCACAAGCGGTCCCCATGCCCCACATGCATATCCCAGTCAGGGGAGGAGATGCTCTTGCCTACCGCAGATTTTCCGCAGACGAAGTGACAAGTACGCCAAAAGACGTTGATTCTTGACAATGATGCAGATGCCCTTTATCTATCTCTTTCTATCTCTTCATTTATTTTATTTTCTTCTTCAGTCTCAAATTTTCTTAATCATTTCCTTCCTTCTCTCTCTCTCTCTCTCTCTCTCTCTCTCTCTATATATATATATATATATATATATATATATATATATATATATATATATATATATATATATTATTCATTTCTTCTATTCTTATGCGCTTTCTTTCCTTTCTGTACCACTCTTCTCCCCCCACACACACTCTCTTTCTCTCTTTCTTTCTCTTCTCTCTCTCTCTTTCTCTCTCTAATTATCTAATTATTACCTCTATATCACTTAATCATATCTCTCTCTCTCTCTCTCTCTCTCTCTCTCTCTCTTCTCCTTCAACTTCGTTACTGTCTCTGTTCATCTCTTCTTTCTTGTTCTCTCTCTCTCTCTCTCTCTCTCTCTCTCTCTCTCTCTCTCTCTCTCTCTCTCTCTCTCTCTCTCTCTCTCTCTCAACTAATTAGTCTCCAAAGTGACACGCCCCTAAATATTTCCACAAGCAAAACAATTTCCCTTCCACCCCAGAAAAGCATGCACCGTCGACGACACAAGAGGGCCGGGCGGGGCGGGATCTGCCGTTATACGAACCGGACTTTTCTTCCAAGAACGAAACATGATTGACCCGGTAACAGGCCCACCGGCTGATACCCGTAAGTCTACCATCCAAAAATACATTTGCATACACCACCCAGCATGAATATCCACCAGCACCCCCTCTTCCAACACCCCCCTTCCGCCACCCTTTTTGTTTTGTCTTGTCTTTTCCCTCCCCCATGACTTTTCTTGATTGAATTGTTCGATAAGCGATTCTATCTTTATCTCTAATCTCCCGCTAAAAACACCACATGTTCACACGCGCTGATAAAACGTGACGCACTCATACATAAATGTATGGACTAGCAGGGAAACCCGTTATTGTCCGGTCGAAAAAGCACTTTAAGATCATCACTAATATCCGGGTCTTTATTTGGACCTTCATAAAACACGAAAAAACCATAAAGAATATTCAAATAAAGATTTCCCTATATTTAAAAGTTATCTATTATCATACAAAAGCTGAGCGATTCAACTTTTGCCTCCTAAATACTTTTTTTGCTGTTTAGTTTAAAGACACGAAAATTATACTAAATTATTCCTTACTTTTAGGATTGAGTTATGTTTGGAAAAAAATCCATGTTAATTGGTTCTAATTAGTGGTAATTTGCAAGTAAGTCACCAACTGATATACTTTATATTCTGCCAATCACTTTCCTCTCCTCTATGTATATCTTGATTACCTCCTCGTTAATTAATGTTAGTTTCTCTGGGAGTGTAGAAATAGATAGATAGATAGATAGATAGATAGAGAGAGAGAGAGAGAGAGAGAGAGAGAGAGATGGAAGAATTTTAAATGTATTTCTATGTTAAATTTCATAGGCAGCAACCCGTAGCTTAAATTAGGTCAAACATTCCCTTTCTTAGAAATCTTACAAAATGATTTTAATGTTTTGTCCGGTCATTTTTTTTTTTAATTCGCTTGGCAAACTCACTTTTCCCTAATGTCAATTATCTACCTAGAGCTGAATTGGTGACCCAACGGGTCACGTATGTCTAGTATATATATATATATATATATATATATATATATATATATATATATATATATATGTGTGTGGTGTGTGTGTGTGTGTGTGTGTGTGTAAGTTGAAAAGTGGAAATGAATCCAACAGTATGTTGAAAGGATAAATAAATAAAGGAAAGAAAATGTTGAATGGATAAAAATGGTTTAATGAAATGCCTACACGTGTTTCGACCGAGAGTTTTTCCATGTACACAGGGTATTCTATTTATTATTATCTTAAATATGAAATGAAATAATAACAATAGATAAATATAGAATATCTAAGTATACAAAAAATATATATATATATATACCAAGCACTTGGTTTGAAAATCGCATAGGTGAGAAACTGTCAGTAACCAAACGCCGTTGACTTCATGTAACCACACTACCCTAACTTATTTATATATACTAGCAAATATATGCACCCTCCGGGTGCAAGTATTTAAGTTTTAATGTAATAAAATATTGTATTAAATTAGAAAGGCTAATGAAACTAAATAAGATGCCGATAAAAAGACTTGAAACAGAAGGGGAACAACTAAAACTTGCTTTTTCTTCACTCCCGCCTTTCATTGTTAAATTTTCATAATTTAACTATTTAGTTAAATTAGGAAGTAAAGAATAGAATTACTGTTAATATTGTTAATGGATTTCTTTTAAGATTTATTGGAGAGATTTTTGCTCATATTCATTAAGATAAAACCAAACAATTAGAAATCAATAACACTGAGCACATATTATTAAAATCAAATTTTTAAATCAATATGCAAATTAGCCTTTATTCACACTGCAACCGCTATTTTGTTGTATATAAAATACAATTGCATGTTATTAGTATGTAGATATGGTCAACTGTATTAATAATGTAAACAATTTTATTAATAATTGAGGTTTAAATATAAATAAAATCATGCAGAATGTGATGTAAATAACTATGTGAATTGTGACTCGATTAGTAATATAGTTTCGGTTACAGACAGAAAAACACACAATCTCCATTATAATAAGATATATTTATATGCGTGCAGCAACGTCCGGTTGACACCGCTACACATCGTATTACCCACCCACCCCAACACGACCCAGCTATATACAACATACATAACCTACACATCCGACAGAAAAAAACATACACACACACATACATGCACAGGCACAAGCGCTCGCACGTAAGCACTGTTAAAATACCACACACTCACAGATCAACGTATTATGTGTGTGACCAGTTACTACGCGTACGCAACCTTTATGCAGCCCATAAACACTCTTACACATTCAATTCATCTTCACATACACACACACATCATTTTATCCAATCATACGCATCCCATGTCTATTGAATTTTTTGAAATTCTTGTAATTTTTTCGATTTTCCTTACATTTGAAACATCTTCACCTGATGATTGCATCGCATGAAACCAATATGGTTGTGAATGTTCCTTTGTCACCTAATAAATAGATATGTAAAACCTTTATATATTTATCTGATTATTTTATATAACAGCTCTATTTTATATTGAGCACTCTACCAATAATACTGTCTTTGGTACACCATTCCAGCAAAAGCTGAAACAGTGACCATCTCACACACTATATATATACATATATATATATATATATATAAGAGAGAGAGAGAGAGAGAGGGGGGCGGGGGTCATATAGGGTGAAGCACATGTTCTGTTGTACCGTTTCTCTAAGAAGAGAGATAAAATAAATGGCGAATGGACAGCTTGCAGAAAAGAATTAACCTCATATTATTCTAAAGCCATTACAGTGAGAATGATAACAAAGTGCTTGACTGTAGACTATTTTCCAACTGTGTGGGTGAAAGAGCTGTGTGTGGGGAGGGGGACAGGAACCGTGGCGAGGGAGGAGTTGATTAGGATGGAGGAGGAGGAGATGTGTGCGTGTGTTCCAAAACAAATTCATAACTAATGTATCTTCGTTTCAGTACAAACAATTAAAAAAATAAAAAGCTACGCAAAAAAAAACAAGAAAGAACTTTTCAATCAATAACAATAGAAGAAAGTGATTAATTGTTTCAGATCGATATATTTTAGCATTGATCAAATTTGCTTTGATCTTTGGGGTGTGACGTCATGATCGAAAGTAATTCAGCGCTCAAGTCATTGCAGGTGGCAAAATACAAGCACATATTTTTAATATAAAAGAATGAAAGAAAGAAAGAAGGAAGCAAGTAAGCAAGCAAGGAAGGAAAGAGGGAAGGAAGGAAAGAAAGAATAAAAGAAAGAATGGAAGAAAAAAGAAAGAAAGAAAAAAAGAAATAATGGAAGAAAGAACGAAAGAAAGAAAGAAAGAAAGAATGGAATAAATAAATAAATCAAGAAAGAAAGAATGAATGAAAGAATGGAATAAAGAATGGAAGAAAGAAAGAAAGAATGAATGAAAGAATGGAATAAAGAAAGAAAGAAGAAAAAAGAAGAAAAGAATGAAGAAAGAAAGAAAGAAAGAAGAAGAAAGAAGAAAGAAAGAAAGAAAGAAAGAAAGAAAGAAAGAAAGAAAAAAGAAAGAAAGAATGAAAGAAAGAAAGAAAGAAAAAGAAAGGAAAGAAAGGAAAGAAAGAAAGAAAGAAAGAAAAAAAGAAAAGGAAAATGGATATGAATAGAATAAAGAAAAAAGAAAGAAAGAAAGAATGAAAGAAAGAAAGAAAGAAAGAAAAAGAAAGAAAAGAAAAAAGAAAGAAAGAAGGAAGGAAAGAAGGTATGAAAGAAGGAAATAAATAAGGGAAAAAAAGAAACAAACAAACAAACAAACAAACAAACAAGGAAGGAAGGAAGGGCAAAAAAGAGAGAAAGAAAGAAAAGGGAAGTGGAGAAGAACGAAAGAAAAAGAATCCCCCAAAACAATAGAGTTGGTAGGAAGATGAAAGATAAACTCAGGTGAAACAACAGATTGCGAGATATGGAAAATGTTCATCATGAAAATGAAAGAACTAAAAAACAAAAAAAAAAAAACAGAGATATGTTAATAAGGCTCTTCTAATAATTAATGGGTTTTTTTTATTTCTTGTTTTTTTGTTGGCTCAGTGGATCGTTTAGTTTTGGGATCCCCGAGGATTCACGGTACGGAAAATTGATTTGGTTAGGGTAGGTAAATTACAAATCACAAATCAATGCGTTTTGAATGGGATTAGGTAGATGGGTAGATAGATAGATAGATAGATAGATAGAGAGAGAGAGAGAGAGAGAGAGAGAGAGGTGGAAAATGTAACCGTTTGACACGAGAAGTTCAAATAACGCTCATGTTCTGGATTGGAATGTCTTTTTAAAATTTCGGACCATATGACCTTTAGGCACCCCTTTTTGATCTCGATTAAGAAAGAATATGTTTTTCATTTACACCGTCAATGTCCGGTTCTTTTAACAGACGATTTTTAGATATTCTTTTTTAATTATAAAATTAACCCCTAACCCTAACCCCTAACGAACAACCGGGATATTGACGGTGTAAATGAAAAACATATCCTTTCTTAATCGAGATCAAAAAGAGGTGCCTAAAGGTAATATGGTCCAAAATTTGTATAAAAAACGTATTTTGGTTTTAAAATAATACAAATTTTATTTTTGAACCTAAAAGACTCAAAAATCGATAAGAAAAACTCAACAAAGTTTGAAAATAAAGGTGTATAAGTTAAGAGAAAGGAAATGAATCCAACGGTATGAGTATAGATAAAAGGATATGAAACAACACAATATGCTGTTAAAGTGAAATATAAAATATAAAATATGAATTATAGAAAGATATACACAAATTAAATATGTTAAAATGAAATATAAAATATAAAATCTTTTCACTTTAACAGCATATTGTGTTGTTT
>CM042162.1:1687437-1689937 GCA_023376005.1 Doryteuthis pealeii
AGACATTTTTGTCTAAGCTCCCTGAAATAGTCTATAATGCAAGATCTATAAGTCTTTTGTTATTTATTTAAATATAAATTTGCTCTGTGACTCTAACAATAAGAGCACACATTGAGCTCTCAAACTGCGACAAGTTGTTTTTAAAAAAACCTATGTCGTAAGGAAGATTTCTTCTCTGGACTTTTGGATTATATATATATATATATAGTCAGGTATTGTTAAACACCACGTAATTTCTATTCTTTATGATCTTCAGGTGAAGATGTTCGAGTCTTGTAGTTATTTTACCTAGAATCTAGATCAAAGATGATAAAGAAAATGTCCCATATTTTTTACTCAAGTGCTTTCAACCATTTCCCTGGTCGTCTTCAGGGGGATTATTTGGTGTTATATTCATTTGATGCGAGTTTTATTCATTTGGAGTTTTAAATATATATATATATATATATATATATATATATATATATATATATATATATATATATATATGGTTGTTGTTGGTTTAAAAATCGCATACGCAAGAAAATGACAGATACAACGCGCCTTTGACTTATATATATATAATATATATATATATATATATATATATATATATATATTATATATTGTCCTTTTTCTCTCATACCACTGATGTTATTTCGAATATATATCCCATGTAATCACACACACACACACACACACACACACACACACACACACACATATATATATATGTATATATATATATATTATATATATATATATATATATATGTATATATACAAACAAGTTAACATCATATAGATATCTATATATCATTATTGGACCCTTTCCGTCCACTAAGGACGATGGCGTAGTGTCCAGAAAAAAATGAAGAATAAAAATCTATTTGCATCTGTGCAAGTACTCGTTCAGATAAAAATGTCTCTTTCGGAGAAATGATTATTTTCAAGATTGTAAGATCAAAAGAATCATTAGTAAACTTGAAACAAAGAATAAAAACTTGAAAATAATAAACATTCTGCCATCTTATGTCTCTCCTGAGCCGTGTGTGATTTGTGAGTGTATTAAACTCACAAATATATCTATTACTAATGGAGATTCGCTTCCGGTTTTTGTCTGTAATAAAAATTACGTCACTGCCTAGGTCACATTACCCAAAATCGTCATTGCATAGAATACAATTTATTCTACGATTTTTGGCATGTTCAAATTTTGAGTGTATTTATTCAATAAATACAGTAAAAATTTGAACATGCAACATTAAACAGTCCTCATTGTTTTTTAAAACAAGTTTTAATAAATACATGACTGGTATTGAAAAGGTGAATGAAAATATCACACAATGCTGTTAAAGAGAAAACAATTTATAATATAATCATAGCTGATACTGATCAATATTTCGATTTTACAAAAATCATCATCAGAGCTCATTCACTCCGTGGTTGTTTGGGTCGGAGATGAATGTTTGTTCATACTCATATTGTCGGATTAATTTCCTTTCTTTTAACTTATATGACTGGTATTATATATCTATATATAGTTTGTTTTATTTTAATACATATTTAAAGTTTACATTTCAAATTGTCTTATTTTTTAATCCTTTAATGAATTTGATGATTTAACTATTTCAGGGAGCTTAGACAAAAATGTCTAATTCTCCCGACTCATCAGATGCATCTGATGAGTCGGGAGAATTAGACATTTTTGTCTAAGCTCCCTGAAATAGTCTATAATGCAAGATCTATAAGTCTTTTGTTATTTATTTAAATATATATATATATATATATATATATATATATATATATATATATTAGGCTTCATCAGCAGAGCTATAGACAGGAAGACCGCTCTGCTGATGAGGCCTAATAGGTCGAAATGTTCATACAGAGATTGATTTTTCTCGATTTATTTAGCCTTACATTTGAATAGGTATGCCCGCCTAATTAATTAATTATTAATTAATTAATTCTCAAAATTAGGTACGACTTCAATTAAGCACATATTCTCCCAAAGATTGTCGGCTAAAAAAAAGCCATATCAAAACACATCGTTTGTTTATTTACTTCTCATATATATATATATATATATATATATATATATATATATATATATATATATGATTCAGACAAAATTGCGAACCCAGTGGTACATATAACGATTTGCCTATATATTTTTTGAATATACGGAGTATGAATAACGGGCGCAAACCATCAAATTTCTTAAAATGGCGCATGTACACGTGTTCGAGAACTTGCGTATCTAAAAAACGCGAAGGGAGGAATTCGAAAAAAATGAAAGAAACAAAAATCAGTGACAAGAGGATCATATCAATAAGACTGAGAATGGGGTCTTCGAATTAGTAAAAATCAGACTGAGGATGCTAAGAAATGCCGAAATAAATTTATATTCCAAACAAGGTATCAATTTATTCATAGAGGTTCTTCACGGAACAAATGGACATGCTACTATTGACACACACGTCTACCCGGATTTTAATAGCATGTCAAACCCACAAAAA
>CM042162.1:1694937-1712437 GCA_023376005.1 Doryteuthis pealeii
TATATTCTTGCTTGAAGGCAATTACAATGCGTATATCGCATAAAATTCGATGATTATAGAAGAAATAATGAAACAAGTGAATTCGGTAAAGAATTATTCGGTGTGTAGAACATCGTACAAACTGTTTCAACTTTATTAAGTCTCATCAGCGATTGTATACTAACGATTCCCTCCGACAGAAATTGAAACCGAAATTTTGCCTTCAAGCAAAAATATGAATAATATATATATATATAATATATATATAATATATATATATATATATATATACGTGTGTGTGTGTGTGTGTGTGTGTGTGTGTGTGTGTGTGTTGTGTCTGTGTGTGTGTGTGTGTATGTGATTTGTTTAACTTCCTATGTATATAATGAATGGGTAGTAATATTTTGTTAGATCTTTCATTAACTTTATTTGTAATAGGTATAATACCGTGCGGAAGGGGTTGGTAATATATGTACATATGATTGTATGTGTGTGTGAGTGAGTGTATGTATGTATGTGTGTATGTGTGTAGAATAGAAAAAGAAGAGGGTATCGAATTTATCTCCCATTTTAGATTAATGAAAATTCATCTATCTATATATATGTGTGTGTGTGCGTGTGTCTTTGTGCGTATTTGTATGTGCGTGAGTGGTGTGTCTTTATATATATATATGTGTGTATGTGTGTGTGTTGGTGTGGTGAGTAGAGACAGACAGTGGAAATGAGCGTTGGCGAAAGGGGGGGAATGACTGTGCCTTTTGATAATAGCTGGGCGTGTATATGATTCGTATAATGCCAGTTGTGTGGGAATGAGGTAAATTTGAATTAAGACCGGTCGGGTCGATTTCCAGGGTTTTTTTTTTATTTTTTGTTGTTTTTTTTGTTTTGTTTTTTTTTGTTTTTTTTTTTTTTTACTCGTCAATACCAAAAGAGAGGGTGGGGCACCAATATTCGAACAGGCTTTACTAATTGTTGGGGAGGAGTTTACAAACAAAATGGTTGCAACTGAGAGAGAGAGAGAAAAAAAAGCGAAACACGCCCTTACAATTACACTTGCACCGAGGAAGATGTTTATCTATTTATTATTAAAATTCTTCATTATTTTTCTATGTATGTAACTGTACCTACCAAAAAAAGAGAACAAAGGCACATTGTAACGAGATTTCTACTAGAGCAATTACAATTTGCGACTGAATTATATTTTTTTGTGAGTTTTGTATTCTTGATTTATTGATTTCAATGGCGTGTCAAACTTGTATAGGGTTATTTTATGCATAGAGGTTTGGAAATTTGCGTACGTCAAATGTTTATTTTTGGACTGACAGTCTAAAAAACTTTGTCGAAGTGGGAAGTTCCCCCCGAAATATAAGGAAAATAAATAAGTTAAGAACACAATATTCATCAATTGAATTTTATATTCAGTTTTCTACTCTTCTACATTATTTTTCCATGCTTCTAGGACAACCAAAATTGTTTTCTCGATATTCATCACGTATACCTACAAGGCAGTATATGTGACTCCATAGCAACATTCGTATATAATATATATATATAATATTATATATATATACTACATACATATATCAAACAAAATTTGGTTAAAAATAATTGAATCCTCATTTTGTTTTCAAGTTGTTTATTTTTTTTCTATTGTCTATAAACCCGTGTGCACTTTAAAGAATTTTAAATTTCAAATGGAATATGGACTTAAATGCGACACCTGTATGTTTAGTATATATATATATGATATATATATATATATTATATCCATTATTCTATCATCATCACTATCATTCATCAAGACACCGTATTTTCGACGTATCCACATCTCCTCTGACTGGGATTGAAACCTGACTTTCATTAGTCAGACGGTCTTAACCACCTTGCCACTCAGCCACCTGATGCAAGGGAAAGAATTTTTTAACTGAATAAATACATTACACACAAACAACACACACACGCACACGCACACACACAACACACAACATAATATATAGTATATATATTATATATATATATATATATTAAATATATCAAACGTTCCTAGATTTGTGTCAAGCTTACCACACTTATCTCGTCAGTCTCGCCTCTTAAAATTAAACTCCTGTGATTTACCGACACTGCCTCCAACCCACACATCCCCCACCCCTACACCGCTCTTAAGCAGCTGAATTTTTTTGTCGGGCATTCTTTAATCATCATCGTTTCCCGCCATTCCATTCACGAGCAGCACTCCTTTCTTAAAATGGGTCCATTCGTCTCTAAGTTTGTTCCAAATATCCCCCCACGTACTTGCGCCCGACCCCGCGCGCCCCTCTCAACACCACCGTCCCCGCCCCCGCCTCATGTGTCTCCATTAGCTTATTCTTTTAAGAAGCCCATCGGTGGATTCTGCATAGTCGGGCTCTTTTCCTTTCGCCTTCTCTAGTCAATAATCTAAAATCCAATCATGTCCGGTGGTGTTCCATTTTATAACTCCAACTCTTCCCATAGATAACTAATAGTATAAATTTCTAGCGCGAATGATACGCGACATTCTCGTTTGTACGGTGAGTCCTGCGAGTGGCGCCCCTGTCGTTGGGGTTTTGTTGGGAGCTGTTAGTCGAGTCTGTCAGTCAATTATGTCTCCCTTGTTTTTGGACACGACAGGCGACGCAAGCCACGCTAATTGACATCTAAAGCGGTTAGTTTGAAATGAATAAAGATGGAAATGAAATTAAATAGATATGATATGAATGTAGAAGAAGACTTGAATGAAAATAGATAGATAGATAGATAGATAGATAGATAGATATGAAATAGACTGAATAGTAGATAGGATAGATAGATGAGATAGAATATGAAATAGACTGAGATAGATAAGACTAGATAGATAGATAGAATAGATTAGATAGATATGATATGAATAGACTGAGATAGATAGATAGAATAGATAGATAGATTTGAATAAGATAGATAGATAGAGTAGATAAGCGATAGATAGAATAGACTGAAGATTGATAGATAGATAGAATACAATCAGCATACATACATAACAAATAGACTGAGATATGATAGATAGATAGTATAGATAGATTAACTAGTCTGAGATAGATAAGATACATACAGTACATAACATACGATACATCATACAAATAGACTGGGCGGCAGATAGATAGATAGAATAGATATGAATAGATAAGATAGATAAGATAGATATAATAGGCCTGAGAGATTTTAGACAGATAGATTAATAAATATATGAATAGACTGAGATAGATAGATAGATAAGAAGATAGATAGGATTACTAGTAAAGAGAAAGCTGAGATAGATAGATGTAGATTAGAGATAGTAGATAGTCAGAAATAGACTGAGATAGATAAGATAGATAGATAGCATATGATAGATTTAGATAGTGAAGTAGATAGATAGATAGAACGATAGATAGAATAGACTGAGATTGATGAGTAGATAGGATATACATGCCTACATACATTAATTACATACAAATAGACCGAGATAATAGATGAATAGATAGATAGATAGATAGATTAACAGTCTGAGATTAGTAGATACATACAATACATATACATACCAATACATACAAAAGACGGTGCAGATTAGATAGATATGGATAGATCGGATAGATTAGATAGATAATTGAAATAGGGCCTGAGAGATAGAGCAGATAGAAAATAAATATCTTGAATGACTGAGATAGATAAGATAGGATAGATAGATAGAATACCAATAGTACAATAGAACTGAGACGATAGAATAGGTAGATAGATAAGATAGATATGAATAGGTGCAGAGATAGCAGATAGATGATAAATACATATGGAAGACTGAGATAGAGATAGTACATACAATACATACATACATACGAATAATCCTGAGGTTAGAATGTGAATAAACTGAAATGGTCGACAAGATAGATTGATAGATAAGATTAGGATAGACGAAGATGATAGATAGATAGAGTAGATAAAAAAAGAATAGATAGATTAGATGATAGATAGATCATCAATCATGTCGCGTCTGACAGAATGATTCATGATGAATGGCAGACGAAGATTCTGGTGCTAACATACGCTTACTGTTGCTTTTAGCGGTCCCTATTCTAAGTATTGAACTGTTGAATCACGTGCTTAACGTTCGGTGATACAGATATGTTGTCTTTACTAAGCTTTCCTTAGATGTGAAAGAACCGGCTTAACAATACCCTACTCTTGATGAAGATATAGGTAAAGAGATTGTATTTTTGGTGTAAAATGAAATTTAAAATTGACACAATTTAACAAGACCAAAAAGACTACAGTCAATAAAATCTATATCAATTATATACAGGGAGATTCGCTTCCGGATTTAGGTGTTGGTGTAATAAAAATTACCGTCACTGCCTAACGTCCATTATCAAAAATCGTCATAGCATAGATAAAAATTATTTCTATCCGATTTTGGCATGTTCAAGATTTTGATGGATTTCTTTCAATAAACCTCAAAATTTGAAACAGTAACGCATTAGACAGTCCTCATTGTTTTTAACAAGTTTTAAGTAATTACATGACTGGTATAGATATCCTAATATGATTGTTTGTTTGTATTTTTAATACAATATTTTAAAGTTTCCATTTCAGACATTGTTTCATTTTTTTTGAATCCTTTAATGAATTTGATGATTTTTACTATCTTAGGGTAACAAACTCGCTGACATTTGAATTTTTACTCCCACTCCCAGGCAATATGTTTTAAAAATCTATTTTTATACTTCGCCCGGAGGACGTTTTTATTTTGTACTAGTTTTATATAGAATATATACACAAAATATAAATATTCAAAAGTGTCCCATCGGAATTAAAAGACCCACCACCCAACTAGACCCAAAAACTTGAATTGTTTCACATTAGTTAAAAGGCCTCATTAAACATAAAAATAAACAAATTCTCTGTTCTTATATTTCTATTTAATTTTCCGGTACTCGCAGAAATATGCACCTCATTTTAAATGGTAATTGAAATGTAATTACATTGAAAGCTAATGAAATTAAAAAGAACCGCATATAACATTACATTATTCTAATTATATTTAAATTTGGTTTCATATAAAAATCAATTCATAGGAATTGATTTTAATAATTGGAGCTTAACGCAATTAATATTAGAGATCATAACAACTGGTAATTATTTATTAAATCCTCGGTTTGAAAACGCAGTATGTAAATTAACCACAACCTAATATAATAGTAAAACGTTATTTTTTAAGAATTTATATATCAAGCAACAACCTGTACACAATATAGCTTAATCTCTTGGCGCTTCGTTAGGGTCCCAGGTGATACAAGCCGTAACAGTCAAGCTCTGACCATAACTACTACCTTAGAAGAATTGTCGTTTTAAACCTAATCATTGAGATCAAATTTCCATAAAATTTGAATAATCCTTGCCTAAAGCTGCCCATGCTTTTCCCTATCGTGCATTTAATATTACTTTCTGTGGATAGATAATTACAACCTAGGTTACTTGAACTGGTGTAAACAAATTTGGGGGCTTACCTATCGAGTATGGAGATGTGTCCCTACTGGTTTTAATAATGCTGAACTCTGTTTTTTATTAGATTCACGTTGGGCCTTTGTTGACATACTCATTTTCCTTACTTCTTCTATTCTCTGCTTGTTCATCTTTTTCATCTTACTCTTCTTCTACTCCTGACTTCTTTTTGGTGTCGGTCGCACTTAACTCATTTCTTCTCTAGATCAGTCCTTGTTACCCAAGACATTCACCAACCACAAAACCGTATTATTTTCGCTAAGCTTTTTATTTACTTAATCTAACATTTCATGAAACTAAACAAAGCGGCGTGTAATGCAGTGAGTTCTGTTAAGGGCAGTACATCTTCTCTGCCTGACTCCAAACTGAAACTCAGGACCCATCCAGGTCCCACGTGAAACTTCACGTATTTAAGCGGGCTTTTCTGTAATATTCCATGGAAAGTCCCGCCTCGTGATATGAAAGAGCCAGTCCTTTAGAAATACAGGGGACTGTGACAATAATCTATGCACCGCATAGAATTATGTAATCACCTTTCTCCATGTAGCACAAGAATCCTGCATGCGGTCTAACAAATCCTGGAAACAGCACCCCACAAGAAAACAGCTATAGCGGCACATTGCCCTCCATCATGACAAACCAGTACCTAGTAAATATGAGCAAGACATGCTGATCACTGCTGGAGAAGCAAAGGATTAATTCATAAGTGACATTCTCCCTGGTGGAAACTTGTAATGGGCACGCCACATGTTTGTGGGTCGCCCCAGCAAGAACCTGCAATCGCTCAGCTCTGTGCGGATTCTGGATGCCCGCCACCAGGGACTTCCCGGTCGCAATAACAGACAGGAGTGGTTGACGAGAGATTGAGTTGTCACCGTCGAGCTAAATTCAGTTTTTATTATAAAGATTAAGAGAAGAACAAAAGGACCTGCTACACAGAAAGAATACTGAAGGAAGAAATTAAGAAGAAAGAAAGAAAGAAGAGCAGTAGGGGAAAGATAGTAGAGGAAATGAGCGCGAATAAGCCGTCAATCCTGATTATGCTGGTGTTGCTTATGCCGCGGATTTCTTATTGGCTGTATAAGTTGTTCATCATCCATCAGCTAAATTCCGTATTGATTATAAAGAAAGTGAAGAAAAGGGGGACATGCTACACAGAAAAAAATATTTAAAGAAATAAGTAAGAAGAAAGTAAGAAGAAAAAGAAAGAAAAAGAAAGAAAGAAAGAAGAACAAATGATGATATGATGATGATGATGATGATGATGAGAAGGAAAAGAGGGGGAGGAGAAGGAGAAGGAAGAAAAAGGAGATGTACAGCCAATGATAACCTTTCCCGCCGCAGCAGAGTATTTCTTTCTAACATGTTGGGTTTTGTCCACAGAACTGAAACGATAGTCGTTAAGTTGTTCCGATCGTGCCAGACAATTTACGGGTGTAGGTGTGGGTTTTTTCGGGCCTGGGTGGTGTGTGGTTTCAGGGGCAGATGAAGAGGTGGGGATGGGGGGGCTGAAAGTGATAAGGCAGCAGAGAACTGGTGGTCAAGTTTTTTATAGGCTGTTTGCATTTAACAGTGATTATGAAAGTGGACATGGGCCGAATATTGAGAAAACCCAAGAAAAGAAAATGGTGGCAATAAAAACAGTGAACTAATCGAAATACAGTAATAAATTGGAGACTTGAAAAGCCGACATGGATAAATATGCGACGTACACACTCTCTCCCTCCCAACCACAGATATATATTATATATAATATAATAATATATATATCAGTATATATATATATAGTAAAGTTGATCCTTTATATATAAAAACCAGGAAGAAAATCAGGCCTTCTAAACACAGAAAATATTATAAGAAAGAACGTAATCGAAGAAAAGAAAGTAATATAGTAATATATAGATTATAATGTTGGAGGAAACAATTAATTAGTTGAATAATTAATCGATTAGGCGGCATATATGTTCAAATGTAAGGCTGAACAATCGAGAAAAAGATGTCAATTCCCCGAATCGGAACGAAATGTAATTCAGGGATAGGGGGGGGTGACATTTCTCTTCGATTTGTTTAGCCTTACATTTGAACATATTAATTATTCAAAAATTAGGTATGACTGTCAATTACACATATCCTCCAAAATTGTCGGGCTAAAAAGCCCCCCCCCCATTTGATACAACAAATTGTTTGTTTCTTACTCTCATATATATATATATATATATATATATATATAATATTATAATATATTCGATTTGTTTAAGCCTTACATTTGAAAAAGGTATGCCCCGCCTAATTAATTAAATTATTAATTTAATTAATTTTCAAAAATTAGGTACGACTTAATTAAAGACACACATTCTCCAAAATTGTCGGGCTAAAAAAAAAGCCATATCAAACACTTGTTTGTTTGTTTAACTTCTCATAAATATAGTATATATAAGAGTATATAATAATATATTATAATATATAGTTTTTTTCCGTAGTTTAGGGTCTTTCCATGTGTGGTTTAACCAAGCGATGCAAGTAGACCAAAGGAGAGCTCAATGTACCTAATACCAGTGAGTAGAAGGACAGAGCAAGATCATTTAGTAAATGAAGAAAAACTCTAAACTTGCTTCCCATTAAATATTATTCAAACCGGTGAATTAATACGGTGGGCATCTTCAGGTAAATCACAAGAACATACTCTTCTGAAGAATTTCCAAAGTAACAACTATCTAAAATTGGATAGATTATAAAAGAGATGGTTCTTTGGAAATTCTCAGTAAAGAGTCATGGTTCTTGTGATTACCTGAAATGGCCGTATTAATAGGTTAAATAAATATTGTAATGAAGCAATTTAGAGTTTTTCTTCATTAACTATGATATATATATATATATATATTATTCTAAACTTAACCGGTGTGAAAAAAAATCAGTTTAAAAAAAAAAAAAAATTCAAACTGATTCTGGGGGTAAAAATTGAAAAAAGAAAACCAATACATTCGAGCTTTCTGTAAAATAATCACAGTCCATATAGGGTCAAAAGAGAAAAGGAGTTTCTCTAAGTTATATTAGTAAAAAGTGCTCATACCGCTAAGTAAGAACCATAAATTATAAGGACCTACATGATCAGACCCACTAAGTCTACCTTGGTTTCACCCGAATGGTCTTTTATCCGAAGGAAACCATTCATGTTTTTTTGGAACCCTAGGTAGATAGTGTCTGACTCACTAGGGTCCTATAGTATATATAATATATATATATATATCCTTGAGTGTATTAGACTGGATTGTTTGTTGTGTGTTCGTCAATAGTATAATTTAAGTGCATATAATTAGGATTTGAACCGACCCTTCAGGCCTAAATTTTACTCCCGGCGTTAATATCATAAAGAAGAGAATAAGAAAAAAGTGACAGCATGTGCTAGACAATACTAAGACAAACAAGAAATATAAGAAAGATTTAAGAGAAGAAAAATAGAAAGAAAGAAAGAGGAAAGAAAATAGAAAGTCAAGAAGATGAAAGAGAGAGATAAAGGGAATGCCTGATTATCCTTGGTGTTGCTGTAATCCCGGGCCGGTTCCTTTATTTATATTTATAATATTCACCTCAGCTAAATTCCGTTTTTTTTAGAGCAGCATTGTGAAATAGAAAAAGGAGAAGGGGTGGAGACAGACAGACAAGGACGGGGACACGACAGAACAGAGACGGGGGACAGACCACGACAGACAATGGAGAGACAGGAGATGAGATTGATAGAGAGAGAGGGGGAGGAGAGGAGAAAGAGAATAGGGAGATAGACATGCAAAAAGAGATAAAACGTGAAGAATATAGTTAAATGAAAATAAAAAAAGAGAATTGCTAGGATGAAATTGAGAGAGAGTGAGAGATAGAAAAGAGAAAGTGAGCAAGAGAAATGAAGAGAGAAGTGAGAGATAGAGAGAGAGAAAGTGAGAGAGAGGAGAGAGAGAGAAATGGAGACAGAGAGAGAGGAAAGTGTAGTGGAGAGAGAGAAAGTTAGAGAGAGAGAGAGAAGTAAATCAAGTAAGAGAAATTTTGCGACGTAAGTGATGGGAAGAAAGGAAAATAAAATAATGTCACAAAACAAAAGAAAAAAGGAAAACCGAAAAAAAAAAGGGCGACTGCGTCATACAACAAACAGTAAGAAGGGTGGAAAGTCGACGGCAGCCAATAAATTGACCGCCTGCAATGTCCCGTTCTGCCGCGTTTCTTAAAAAATGGTTAATATTCATTCCTCGGTAATCTGTAGTGCCACATCGTTTTCGAACCGTGTGGGTGGGGGTGGGGGTTAGGGTACAAAAAGGCATGTTTCTGAAGTCTTACCCCCCCCCCAGCTCCGTAAAGTCCTATATTGATAATACAGGACTTGTTGTTGTACGGACATATATGAAACCAGGGGTCACGATAGAATGGACGAACAAAAGTTGGTGTCGCGATCCCATGACGCCACTACAAAAACATGGCAAAATGGAAAGTCATAACTTATCAGATCTTAATTAACAATTCAGGTGAGATGAGTTTATAATGTTAATCGTTTCGGGTTTTAGAACGAAGGAGACAAAGAGAACCTTAGGAAATGCCGGCACACATTCCGGTTCCCTTAGATGAGAAATAAGGGTTTTTTGAAGTAAAGAATAGTTGGGCTTGGTAGGGTTGTTGAAATGGAAGGGTGCGTTTTGAAGGTGGAAAAGCTTGTCCTGTGAGGTCTAGTCGTCTCAAGAGGATCCTTTCTTTTTATGGGTTGTTTTTTTTTTGTCCGCAAATCAATGCCACAATTAATGAATTAACTGAACGGCGGAATAACAGGATGTAAAGGCAGTCAAATTTTTGTTGAGTAATTCATGGCCGATAAAAAAACATTAAATAGATGAAGAATGTCCAATTTTAAATCTGCCAATTCTTTCTTCATCACTTTTTGTCTCTCCTTCCTTTCCATTCCTTCTCTCTTTCTTCTCATTCTAATGCTTCTTTGTTGTTTATTTCCTTATTCTTATTTTCCCCTCCTTCTCTCAGCTCAACTTTTTCTTTCCTTCTTCATTCTCATAATATTCATGCGTTTTCCTTTCGTTTATCCTTATCTTATTTTTTCCTTTCTCTCATTTCTTTTCTTTCCTTCTTCCTTCTTCTTCTTTTCCATTCCGTCTTTCATTAGCTTTTCTCCTTATTTCTTCATTTTTCCATCACTCCATTAATAGCAACACAGCGATCTACACACACACACACATATATATATATATTATATAATAATTTATATATATATATCCACATCTCCCTTTATGTTATTCCTTCCCCTCTCTCTTCCCTTCTCCTATCTCACACTTCCTCCCTCCTCGTACTCATTTACAATCACTCTTCCCTCTCATCTCTCTCTCTCTCATATATATAATATATATATATAGTATATAAAAAAAGGGTGCGCTTACCCAGGAATTGGGCAATCATTGGGGGGCACAGATCCAGGGTTAGTCCGTGATAAAAAACAAATCAAAGTGGCTCAACATACAAAGAGAGCAAAATTTATTAGGAACATGGATACAATTAGAACCCTACTCGAGTTTCATACATCGTTAGAATCATCAGGGTTAAATCCNGTTAGTTTGTTAAGTCTACGACGTGCGGTGTTCTTATCTACATTTGACTCAGTCCATAATATTAAAATTGCATTAGAAACAATTGGCTTGGTTCAAAAAGATGCACATAAATGCATGCTCTTCCAAATTTTGTCATATATGTGGGAAATCATGAATTAAATAGTATCAGAAGTGCCACCATTTTGTACCTTACAGAAACTTCATGCCCTGGAATCTCAGTCAATTTGAAATATTGTTATAAATTGACCTCAAAAGCTCTTTATCCTACTAGTCTTGAAAGGGCAAAATGTTAATTTAGTTCTGCAATTTTCATGAATACACTGTTCAGGTGATTATTGACGTTAGGAAAACAGGAATGTTTGCACCTATTTTGCAGAAGTTGCAGAATATATAAACATATTTTATATTTGGGTGGACAATAATGATGTAAAAACACCATATAAAGGTTGTCGCCTTAGAATAAATACTTGCAATCACTTAGAGTAAATGAAGAAAATTTTTAGATTTATTTCTGTAATTCTGTGACTGTTAGAATCTGTGGAATAGCATTTCTAGAAAAAATGGCAAATTAACAAAAGAAACCTCACTGCTTTGCATCTATACAACCTATGCATTTCTAGAACTGACTAAGTATTGCATGGAAGAATTGAAAATGCTATACATATTACCTGGCAAATTTCAGACTGATCACCTTGAGGCAAGGTTTGGGCAATACCGGCGACTTAGTGGTGATCAGTATAATATCTCAATACAGCAAGTCTTTGAGTGTGAACAAAAAATTAGAATGCTATCAGTTTTAAAAATTGAGCTTATCATTTAATCAGCAATGCTTTAAAATTGATTTAAATAATTTACAAGAACCAAATTGGGATGAAGTGACAGAGCAGCAAAAGTTAGATATTTATAAATTTACAATTGATGTCAAAGAGGATGATGTTAATAAATGTCGAGAAGTTCTTCCTGTAATATTATATTTAGCCGGTTATTGCTGTTATGCTGTTTTTAAGAAAACTAAATGCAGTAATTGCAAAAACCTATTATCTGGGAGAGTTAACGTGGAAGAAACACCTGAAATAAACCGCTATTTTCAAGGGATTAATAGAGGTTCTCTCTTATATCCTAATGATACAACTACTAATTTGTTCTATATAATTATGTAGTCATTGGTAAGCTGATAAAAAATCATTCTTTTCTTCATTCAGTAAATCAAAGGAAATTAGCCATGCATATAACATTGAATGTATTGGCAGACCATGAGCTACTTTTTAATGTTGACACTTGTGATGAAGGTCATAATATTGAAAAAATAGAAAAGATGTTTATCTTAAGCTCTACAAATGCTCTTTTAAATAATTTTTGTTCTAGAGAAAATGATAACATCATTAATAAGTTAAGCAAAAAAAGAAAACTTCAGACATTCAGCTGAATTTTATATCTATAACCTATTTTTCAATAAGTATTATTTGATTTTTGTAATTTGTTTGTCTGTTTATATCTAATTATTGAATGTTCATTTATTCATAATTCAGTATATATTGTAAATTTACAGAATAATCATTAAAATTGAAAAAAAAAAAGCAAATCAAAACAATGCTGATTATAATTTATCTAAACTTGGTTTCAAATTTATATTTAATATATTTATTGTAATCTGTCTGTTTATATATAATATAATATTGTAAAAATTACAGAATAATCATTAAAATTGAAAAAAAAGCAAATCAAAACAATGCTGATTATAATTCATATTTAATATATTTATTATATTTATTGTAATTTGTTTGTCTGTTTATATCTAATTATTGATTGTTCATTTATTCATAATTCAGTTGTTCCTGTATTAAGTAATTATCACTTGATAATTACAATATTGTAAATTTACAGAATAATCATGAAATTTAAAAAAAAAGCAAATCAAAACCATGCTGATTATAATTTACCTAAAACTTTATCAAATTTATATTTAGTATATTTATTTATATTTGTTTGTTTGTTTATCTAATAATTGATTGTTCATTTATTCATAATTCAGTTTACAGTTTTTTTAAATTAAAATAAAAAAAAACATGCAAATCAAAACAATGTTGCTTATCATTTATAAAAAAATGTTTTTCAATTTAAAAAAATATATATATGAACGAATTTCAGTTATTAAAGTTTAATGTAATGGTATTGTTTTTTTTATGTACCTCAACGTTGCCTTTACAAGTTTTTTTTAAAATTAAAATAAAAAACATGCAAATCAAAAACAATGTTTGTTATCATTTATAAAAGTTGTTTTCAAATTTGAAATAAAAAAAACATGCAAATCAAACAATGTTGCTTATCATTTATAAAAAAATGTTTTCAATTTAAAAAAATATATATTATGAACGAATTTCAGTTATTAAAGTTTAATGTAATGGTATTTGTTTTTTTTATGTACCTCAACGTTGCCTTTACAAGTTTTTTTTAAAAATTAAAATAAAAAACATGCAAATCAAAACAATGTTTGTTATCATTTATAAAAGTTGTTTTCAAATTTTGAAATAAAAAAAACATGCAAATCAAAACAATGTTGCTTATCATTTATAAAAAAAATGTTTTCAATTTAAAAAAAATATATATTATGAACGAATTTCAGTTATTAAAGTTTAATGTAATGGTATTTGTTTTTTTTATGTACCTCAACGTTGCCTTTACAAGTTTTTTTAAAATTAAAATAAAAAACATGCAAATCAAAACAATGTTTGTTATCATTTATAAAAGTTGTTTTCAAATTTGAAATAAATAAAATTATGAACGAATTTCAGTTATTAAAGTTTAATGAAACATAACACTTGTTTATTTACTGTCTTTACGAGACAACGGTATCTATTTCGCTTGCTCTAAGTTGGGCCTACTTTTGTGACGTCACACACCCAAAGAACGGGCCTTCTATATCGGTGGCCTCGCTCGAGCCCTCCATCCTGAAGCGACATATGACGGATGCCATGGAAACATTTCCTACATTTAAGTCTGACCTGTGTGGCAGGGCCTGTATGTCGAGGGCTTCATATGTGTGACAGGGTACATAAAAACAAGCTGGATTCGTGGGCCATCTGCGTGCTCACAACTGCTCACAACTGGACTATTTGTAGAAATGGCCTTATTCTGTGAAGAAGCGGCAATCACTATATATATATATATATATATATATATATATATATATTTAGTTTTTAGCTTTATAGCCTATTTCAAGAAGCCTAGAGCAAATGTCTAGCCTTTCCAATCATCATATCCTGATTGGAAAGGCTAGACATTTGCTCTAGGCTTCCCGAAATAAGCTATATAGCTAAAAATCTAAATCTTCTGTTATATTTTTTACTCATATAAATATGGTCTGTGGCATATTAAGCTCTGCAAACTGCGAAACTGTCTAAAAAAAAACTTGTATATCGTGTGGAAGATTTCTTGTCCGGATTTTTGGATGATATATATATATATATATATATATATTATATATATATATATATATATATATATATTTGCAATGGCTCCGTACTTATCATAAGTATATGAAACATTATGTTCCTCTTCCGTTTCGGGTTTGCATTCAATACTTCCTAAATATGAAATTAAATTAAAAACGAAATGATGTAAAAATAAGAATAAACAGATAGTTAAAATAATTTATGGCATTTTAATTTCAGAGTTCAAAATAAGAGGAAATTCTATTTCTAATAGATCAACGCAGCGTCACATGTTTCCATTTAGAATTGTGTTATACACGTGAAACTTGAGTAACGGAAATATAATATCTATTATTTTATAATTTTGATTTTTTATCTGTTACTATAGCATTGAGCACTCTTTTTGTGTGTATACACTTTTCTTATTTGCAGTCCTTCATTATACACACACACACACACACACACACACACACACATAATATATATATATATATATATATGTGTGTGTGTGTGTGTGTGTGTGTGTGTGTTTTTTAAAACAGAATGGGTTAAAATACTCCGACTATAGTATAGAACTCCCTGAGGACTCGCTACACAGCGTAAAACTATAGTTAACCTATTCGGTTTTAAAACATATATTTAGCTCTTTTTATTGAGCACTTTTTAATTCGATTTTAATTAAATTTGCTTCGCAGATTGGCAATTAACAATATATATATATATATATATATTCTCAAATATAAACACAAGTATATATTCACTCACACATATATATATACACACACAAATATATTTACACACATATATTTCCATAATATAAATATAAATATAAATATAAATATATATATATATATATATATATATATATATATATATATATAATCCAAAAGTCCAGAGAAGAAATCTTCCTTACGACACAAGAGTTTTATTTAAAAAAACCTGTCGCAGTTTGAGAGCTCAATGTGTGCTCTTAAAGTTAGAGTCACAGAGCAAATATATAAGTAAAGAAATAACAAAAGACGAGGATTAGCATTATAGTCTATTTCAGGGAGCTTTATATATATATATATATATATATATATATATATATATATATATATATATATATATAATCTTTTGATAAAGAATTTTATTTTCAGGCTTCCAGAAAATAGAATAAGAATTTAAAACACCCTTTTTAAAATAAATGAAATAAAGAATACCCAGATGGTTGTCGGGAAATTCTAAGCTTGAATTCAGAGAAATTTTGACGCATTTGTTTTAATATAAATCTGAATTAAATAAATAAATGAATAACATTCCAGTATTACACTTGAAAATGATAAATTATCACATAAAGTTCTCGGAGAAAAAGTTTGAATAATTTCTATCTAGGTTTGAGCGGAGAATTAAACACGTTTTTGTCTAATCAAAACTTTTATAGATCGCTAAATTGCTGTAATTAATAGTTTAGTCTTGTAGAATAAAAAAACATTATCTTGGGCTAGACGGGCGGTCGGAGAGGCCCCCTTCGATCAATCGGCTGGTCACGTCAACCCCTAGCACCTATATGATTTTCCCAACCCTATTGCCCTTATGGTAAGCCCCAACCCCTTTTTATCATATGGGTGCTAGAAGGCGGTGGCTGCGGATCTACATGTCCTGGGAATGACGTTAAACTCTATCTGATAGTGAGGTTCAAGTTTTAGAGGTTTGGGGAATGTGGAGTACCCCTTCATCACCATTGCTCCCTGGTCCACTCTGACCCGGATTGGTAGTACCTGTTAGGGTCCCATCTATGGGTTAAATAGAAAAATGTATTTATAAAAAAATTGTATTATCTATTAAGAATTGATTTATTTCAAAACTTTATCGGCATTAAATGACCCACTGAGGTTGATATGCCGTAAAACAAAACAAACCAAACCAAACTAAAAAAACAATGAAATCTCTGATTAAAAAATAAAAGCCCTCGTTTACCTTTTTTTTTTACTAAAAAGGGAAACAAATTTATAAATGAATTTAAATTTTCAATTTATTCTATTTTCTGTCTCATCGTCTATGATGAAAGAGAGGATATTTTCAATTTTTTTTTATATCGAAACGCAAATTTGGAACTAAAAATACATTAATGAATAAAATGAATGAATCAAAAAAGAAATACATTTAAAACTTTAATTTCATCAAATGAAGGCTTTGGATATCAAGTTGAAAAACCATTACAGATGTCTCCCTAAGTTTCTAAAATGTATCCAGTACGTATTCCGGTAAAGTATAAAGAAAATTGGACCCAATTTATTGTAAATTGATAAAATTTGACATCATTTCAATTTTCATCATTTTTCTTTCGTACAAAGGTGAATATTGTTTTAGAAAAAAGAAGTTGCTGATTAAAAGATAAAATAGATGACAACATCTTATTAGGAAGAACAATATACCGACTCAATATATATATATATATATGTATATATATATATATATATATATATATATATATATATATATATATATATATATATATATAAAACATCCAATATGAGTTTATTTATATATCTATCTATAACATCCAATATGAGTTTATGTATATATATATATAACACCCAATATGAGTTTTTATATATATACATACACACACACCACACACACACACACACACACAACATATATACATATATATATATATGTGTGTGTGTTGTGTATGTGTGTGTGTGTGTGAGTTTATATATATATGTATACATATACATATATACACACATATATATGTGTGTGTGTGTGTGTGTATGTATATAAAATCATATTGGATGTAATATGTGGTGGGAAGACTATTAGAAGTAAAAAAAATATAAAAATTAAAAAATAATGAATACTATTTTACTATCAGGATTAAAATTAAGATAGTATTCCCCCTATTTATCTACTAACACACACACACACAACACACACACACACACACACACACACACACACACACACAACATATATATATATATA
>CM042162.1:1719937-1727437 GCA_023376005.1 Doryteuthis pealeii
ATCAAAATGACTTATTCAGCATTAAAAAGGGTTGATATGCCATAAAACAAAACAACTAACCAAGTGAGTATCTTGGTCAGACTATGAACTTTTCGGCTGACTCACAATTGCTAATCAAATTATCATGTCTGCTTTGTTTTATATGTAAGATTGACTTATTTGAAGCCTTTATTTTGAAAAGTAAGTAAAGTCCCCGGGGGTGGCATAAAGTCAGTATCAGTTAGACAGCGAGGAAGTCTACCCCGTTTTCACTAGCACTAGACCAAGAAGATTGTTTTCGACGTCTAAGGCAGAGTGCCACACCGACCATCAGCTCCTTACTTTACCGCACAGATCCCTACACATACGCTGAGTTGACGAGGGCCAGTATCGAACCCGGAACCTTGTGGTTCTTAGTCGGATGCTTTACCGACTGAGTTAAACTGGCCCTTGAAAACTTGAAAATAATTTGCGAAAGGGTTAAGATTGATAGTCAATATCTATTGTGAGACTACAAGGTTTATTTTTTCTTAGTGGCCTATTGTCGGTATCAGCCATACAGCGAGGGAGTCTATCCACTTTTCGCTATGGATACTGTTTTTGCGTCTGAGGTGGAGCGCTACATCTACATTCAGCTCCTCCTTTACCACACAGAAGCTGTGACACTCATGCGCTGTGTTGGCGAGGACCGGTATCGAACGCGTAACTTTGTGATTCCGAGGAGGACGCTCTACCGACTGAGCTAAATCGGAGCCTATCCCATTTTCGCTAGCGCTAGACCAGGGATATTGTTTTTTTGTGTCTGAGGTAGAGCGCCACACCTACCATCAACTCCCCAATTTACCACACAGAAGCTGTGCAATTCATGCGCTGAATTAGCGAGGGCCGGTATCGAACCGGCATCCTTGTGGTTCCGAGGCGGACGCTCTATCGACTGAGCTAAACCGTTTCGTTGATTTCCGGATATTCTTTACGTCCGTTTCCGGTTGACCGCAACGTTTTTTTTTTAACTGCTCAATGAGTCACTTAGCCCTGAGCAGATTCAATCTTATCTTAGACCATTTCTCTTGATATTTTAACCCTTTGCTGTCACCAATATTTGCTGGGCGGGAGTGGGGTGCTTCTTTTTATTTTCCGGAAATTTGACTGACGACCTCAAAAGGTGTGAAGTGTGTTTCATGTCTTTTTGTTATTTGGGACCCCGGACTCGTCTGCTGATTTTTCCTTTAAGAGAACTTTATGACCTTTTTTTGTTAGCTTTCTTTTTTACCTTCATTTTATCAATGTTTGTCTGATTAAAATATGGTCAGACATCTTTTAGCGAATCTCTAATTCAATGTATATATATATATATATATATATATATATATATATATATATATATATTGGTTAGGAGGTTGAAAAAGAAATGCCATAACTAGACTACTTCAGTTCCAGTGATCTTTTGAAAAAGACATTTTATCTCGAAAATTCAAGAATAAAATACAGGTTAACACACAACACCATTGTTACCGTATTATTATTTTTTTATTTACACCTGCATTGTGATAGCCTTCAAAATCAACCTCCAAACCAATATATACACAATGCTTCAAGCAAATTATAAAACACTCTTATATATATATAAGTAAGTAAAGTCGTCAGGGTGGCCTAAAGTCGGTATCAGCTAATCAGCGAGGGAGTCTATCCCCTTTTCACAAGCGCTAGACCAAGGAGATTATATTAACGTCTGAGGTGGACCGCCACACCTACCATCAGCTCCTTACTTTACCGCACAAATTCCCCATGCTACCCATACGCTGAGTTGACGAGGGCCGGTATCGAACTAGGAACCTTGTGGTTTCTAACCGACTGAGCTAACCCGGTCCTAACAAATATATATATATATATATATATATATATATATATATATATAGTCAGGTGCCCACTACCGACACACACACACACACACACACATACACACAAATATGCATGTGTATACATATATGTATATGCAAAGTGTCAGAAAAGTATCGAGATTTTTTGTACTTTTTGACACTTCTTGTAGTCTGAAAAAATTAACGTTCCATTCATTGTTCATTTATATCTTGGTAAATACAGCTTCAATCTCCATACTTTTATGACACCTTGTATATGTACATACATACACACACACACACACACACACACACACACACACGTACATGTATATATGTAATATACACGGAAAATTAGACACATCATATATATCTGCAATATATATATCTACATTCGTTAATTGTTTTCAGAATACAAGGTGTGTCGAAAATGTGCCAAGTTTAGAGCTGTATTTACCGAGATAGAAATGATGAATGAATGGAACGTTATTTTTTTTTCAGAATACAAGGTGTATCAAAACGTACAAAAATCTCGATAATTTTATGACACACCTTATATATATATATATATATATATATATATATATATATATAATTATATATATCATGCGTGTGTGTTTGTGTTGTGTGTATGTGTATGCGTGTGTATGTGCATATGTGTGTGTGTGTGTGTGTGTGTGCGTGTGTGTAAGATAAACAAAAAGAAAGTAACTGAATGAACAAATGAAATATTAATTCCGAAGAAAGACAGATTTTGGAAAAAAAAAAGTATATGATTCAATGACATTTAACGCCGTGTCATTCGGTACATTTTGGGGGAGATTGATCAGACTTCCTTCCACCCCCCCCACCTGCCTCCCCTGTCGCAACTCCCACGCACTAAATACTCGAACCACTGGACTCTTTATCTACATTCTTACTCCTTTGTTTTTTTTCCCCCAATCCGCAACTTATTTGATATTTATCATGATAAACTTATTCTTAGCCGACTGCCCGCTGGTCAACCATGGAGGAAATACGATGTTTCTTAGACTAGCTTACATTCGGCCCCCCTTCCACTTCTCTCTCTTGCCCCCCACATAGTACATTGACACAATCAAGTTAATATACGTCCATTCACGTCCATAGAACGATGTATAAGTAAAGTCGTCGGGGCGGCCTAATGTCGGTATCAGCCATGCAGCGAGGGAGTCTATCCCCTTTTCACTAGCACTAGACCAAGGAGATTATTTTAGCGTCTGAGGTGGAGCGCCCACACCTACCATCAGCTCCTTACTTTACCGCACATATCCCTGTGCTTCCCATACGCCGAGTTGGCGAGGACGGGTATCGAACAAGGAACCTTGTGGTTTCTAGCCGAACGGTATACCGACTGAGCCAACAACGGAAGGGCAGTTTGGTTTGGTTTAATTTCTTTAATTAATGGCATATCAACCTTTTGGGGTTATTCAGACTATTGTCCCCATCTTTATTGTTATCTGTACAACGTTTCGGCCGATATGCCCTCCGGGGGATCCTGTTCTCATTACTCTAACCATAGCTGGGGTAGAGGCGGAATGAGAACTGGATACCCCCGTGGACTGAATAAAGGGTTAGGTTCAAAATTCTTTGATGGCTCTCGATTACGACAAGAAAGTTCCCGAGTTCGAAAAGAAGGTTCCCGAGTCCGACAAGAAATACCTGAAGAAGGCCGGACGGCATATCGGCCGAAACGTTGTACAGATAACAATGAAGATGAGGACAATAGTCCGAATAACGCAGATGATACTAATCATCAAGCTTAATCTCAAACATTCAGAGAAATACAACCTTTTGGGGTTATTTAATGCCAAAGTCATTTGATAAAAGACCAGTAGTGGTATTATTTAACCCATAGCTGAGGGGAGGCCAGGGGTATATAGTTTTCCCAAGGATATTTATCCAAAAGTAAACGTAAGACTAGATTTTGAAATTGCATATTACGATCTCGGACTTCAGTACGTTAGCCACTACTCCACGGGGATTCACCCTCTGATATAAAAGGAAGCGGATTGTGTTTTCATGCATGTGGAATTGTGGAGGTGTATTTCATATAACCTTCTCGTTAGTGGTATAATTCAACCCATAGCTTCGGGGACCAGTGGCTCATAGTTTTCCCAAGGATGATTATGTATTAGAAAACGTAAAAAAAGGGAAGGAAAGGAAAAGGATATGCTACACAGAAAAACATAATAAGAATGAAAGAAAGAGATTAAGAGAAAGATAGAGAGAGGGAAGGGCGCGCGGAAGTGATAACGCTAATCTGTTTCAATCAAATGTAATGAAATGATGAAAAGAAGGAAAGAAAGAAAGAAAAAAGTGTGTGAGAGAGTTAACTCAAGATTATCATACTTTTTACACATTGAAGTATTTTGCAATGGCTCTTTAGTTAAAATATCATACGTAATAATTAAATCATCATACTGTGGTATATCCACAGGTCATGCTTGTCTTAAGCACTAGTTTTGTGTATCCAGTAATTTTCCCCTTTAAAAAAAATTGTAATAGCTCTTAAGTAAACATATCAAACGTTGTAATCACATATCCTGCTAGTACATATATATAATGCCTGTAGAGAGAGAGAGAGAGAGAGAGAGAGAGAGAGAGAGAGAGAGAGAGAGGGGGGGAGATAAGTCTTATTTTGTAAGCAATATGATAGTTCAGAAATCGGACATCCGTAAATATGGTGATTGATGGTCTTTGTATATAAAAAAAATGAAGGGTAATAATTTGTTAATTTCGCGACCAATGAATATTGTTATATGAAAATGGCCCATTCATTTGTGTTTATTTAGTGTCCGAAGAGAGAGAGAGAGAGAGAGAGAGAGAGAGAGAGAGAGAGAGAGAGAGAGAGTAAGTGAGTGTAAGTGAGATAGAGAGTGAGAGACAGAGTGTAAGTAAGAGAGAGAGTGAGAGACAGAGAAACAGAGAGAGAGAGAGAGAGAGAGAGAGAGAGAGAGAGAAGAGAGGGGGAGAGAGAGAGAGAGGGAGAAGTGAGTAGAGTGACTGAGACAGAAAGAAAGAGTAAGATAGAGAGAAGAGAGAGAGAGAGAGTGAATAAGAGAGAGAGAGAGAGAGAGAGAGAGAGAGAAGAGAGAGAGAGAGAGAGAGAGGGGGGGGGGAGAATGAGAGGGAGAAAGTAAGTGAGTGAAAGTGAGATAGAGAGTGAGAGACAGTGTAAATAAGATAGAAGAGTGAGAGAGAGAGAGAGAGGAGAGAGAGAGAGAGAGAGAGAGAGAGAGAGATAGTCAGATTAGTCTCCCTTGAATAAATGACTAAAATTAATCTTTTTTTCTTGAAATAAATACATTAATACGATCTGATTATTCCATTCACTTGGACGACGTGAATAAATTCAGTTCAATAAAATATCTATCACTTTAGTTCTATCAACCAATCAAAATCCGTATCCATCTCATTTGATTTGCCTCTACGTATGTCTGTCGGTTTGGATTTTAAAAGTATTCCCTAACACCACACACCCCCCCCCGTGTTCTTCGGCACTTGCAGATCATTATATTCGATTGAAACAGATTAGCGTTATCGTTGCCCTTCTCTCTCTCTTTCCCCAACCCTCTTTCTTTCTTTCTTTCTTTCTAATTATGTTTTTTTCTAAGTTGCATGTCTTTATCTTCCTTTCTTTCTTTCTTTCTAATAAAAACGGAATGTTCCATTATTAAGCTAAGGTGACGACCCTCATAAGTCGTCGGGCGGCCTATGTCGTTATCAACCAGACAGTGAGGGAGTCTATCCCCTTTTCAATACCACTAGACCAAGGAGATTATTTTAGCATGTGAGGTGGAGCGCCACACTTACCATCAGCTCCTTTACCGCACAGATCCCTGTGCTACTCATACGCTGAGTTGGCGGGGCCGATATCGAACTAGGAACCTTGTGGTTTCTCATCGAACACTCTACCGATTCTGCGGATAAGCAACACCAGATTCTAAAAGCATTCCATAACACCACACTACTCTCCGTGTTCTTCGACACATATATATTTACCAACCCCTCCGCATGAGCAGGATGTGACACAAAGTCAATTTATTAAGCGGAATCCAACAAGTTTGAATTCAGAGTTTTCCTTCTCCTAGACGGGTTGCCTAACCAAGGTTAAAGAGCCCAGTCTGTCCTACTATTTATCCCTAGCTGGATGGAGAGTAGGATTCATACCTTTCCCAAGATATTAGCACTAAGTGAAAATGCAATTACCACATCCAGGATTTGAACTCAGGGGCGACGAGTCCATTTCTCATGACTTTAACCATTACACCACGCGCTTCCATGCTTCTTCGACACTTATAGATGATTGATAATAACTCCTTGTATAGCTTATGGAAGTACATATGCAAATGTGTTTGTGCTTGTACCTTGAAGAGCCTATGACTGCGAGAAGGCCCACAAACAAAAAGTAATGGATATGAAGAACTTTAATGGCTGCAACAAACTGAGACGCTAAATTCACACACAAACAAGTATAATTAGTATTATTTGGATTATTCGGACTATTGTCCTCATCTTCATTGTTATCTGTACAACGTTCCGGCCTTCTTCAGGTATTTCTTGTCGGACTCGGAAACTTTCTTTTCGGACTCGGGAACCTTCTTTTCGACGCGGGAACCTTCTGGTTGTAATCCGGAACCTTCTTGTCGTAATCGGGAGCCATCACGGAACTTTGAACCTAACCCTTTATTCAGTCCACGACGTTATCCTGTTCTCATTCAGCTGGGGTAGAGGCGTTAAGCTGTGTTAATTATCATTCTATGTTACTGCTGCCCTTGATCAGGACGAAACCTTAAAGTCCTTTTGTTAGCTTTCTAAGAAAAGAAATCTTGACCTCATTTAAGCTACGGGTTGCTGGTTGTGAAATTTAACATAGAAATACGTTTCAAATTCTCCCGTCTCTCTCTCTCTCTCTACACTCCTGAGATTAACATTTTATAACGATGTAGTCAAGAGAGACATAGAGGTGAAGAAAGAAATAGACACAGAGTAAAGTAAGAGATTCGTCGGTTTTTCAGTTAATTGCAAATTATGACTAATTAAAACCAATTAAAATGGAATTTTTTTCAAACATATTTCAATCCTCAAAATAAGGAATAATTTAGTATAATTTTCGTGTCATTAAACTAAACAGTAAAAAAAAAAGCCTTTAGGAATCAAAAGTTGATTAACTCAGCTTTAGTATAATAATAATAATAATAATAATAATAATAATAATAATAATAATAATAATAATAATAGCTGGACCTTGCCAGAGAACTGAAAAAGTTATGGAATATGAAGGTCAAAGTGATACCAATTGTAGTTGGTGCACTTGGAACAGTCCCAAAAGGATTAGAAAAGGGTTTGGAAAGTTTGGATATCAGAAGAAGGATTGAAACCATTCAGAACACTGCACTGCTGCAATCTGCCAGAATACTCAGAAGAGTCCTGGAGACCTGAGGAGACTTGCTGTCACTCAGACTCCAGTGAAATACCATCAGCTAATGCTGATGTAAAACTCAAAAGGAGTAAATAATAATAATATAATAATTATATATATATATATATATATATATATATATATATATATATAATATATATAAAAGTAAAAGTTGAAGGAGTGGTCTATTGCCGGTATCAGCTGTACAGCGAAGGAGTCTAT